>JZKD02S1642476.1:23390-50772 GCA_000966675.3 Picea glauca
TTGAAGGGAAGCTTGACACCTATCCGGTGAATGGCCAAGCCCTGAAAAGATACTTCTCTTGATTACTACCCTTGTATATTATGTAAATATTTCCTTTTGTTTTTATTTTTTCTTTCTTTTTGTTTTTGGTTTTGATTTGGATTGATCAATTTCTTTTGTGTTTGTTAAAAAACATGCATGCCTATGCACTGAGCTATTCAGACAAAGACCGTAGAAAAATTTCTTCGCTGAAATAAATTCTGAAAGATTGTACAATCATCAGTGATATATTTCTAAAAACTGATATTTATGTTGGAAAATTTTGTTGTTTGAAATAAGTTTACTAATTTCAATCTCTGAGCGAAGTTTGTCACGATCATCTATTATCTTTTTACGCTGTCCCTTTTCCATAAAGGAATGACTCAAAAGGATGTCTCTCTGTCATACTAAGTTGTTTTAGAAATAAAACATTTCTGGACCTGAATAAAGGACAATGTCAAAAATTCTGATGAGGTCTGAAAAAATATGATAAAATATCAATATTTTTCAGCGTCACCCCGCTCAGCTGTCCATAAAAGAACAACAAAATAAAAATGTTAATAAGATTTGTGGGAAGTGTTTGTAAGCCCGCCGGGATACTGAACAGGTCCACTGGCAGCGGGTAAATGCAAACATGGCACCAAGATAACTTTGTCGGGGTACTGAACAGGCCTGATGGCAGCGAAGCAATGTCAGGTACACAAAAATCTATAAAAAATATATAAGAAACCTCTTTAATGTCCTTTACTATGATCTAGAGATTCTTGACAGGATACAGATATCAGAGTGGGTTAAATGGAAACCCTGTCGAGGCTATGGACGCCTGCTAGCAGCAGTGGCCATGCCAATAGTATTGAAGATTTGATCATTAATATCGTGACTTGCTGATCTTAAGACTGTTATTAGTTTTCATCTTTTAAAGCATCGCTGGAAAAGATGGTAAATGATGATGTTTGCACAATTTTCTGGTTGTTGTTTTTGAGTTGAATTTTTCTTTGCTGTCCTAATCTGAATTTATTTCTTTCGACAGAGATAACTGCTTCTCCCAGTGTGTCTCCATTGTTTGTAGCCAATTCAATTTTTCCATTGCCTTATAAGTTGCCTACACCTATGTCTCCTGAACTTCAAATTTCCATCGCATTTTGCAAATAGACGATATTTTCATTTCATGCGACACTTGCAAATTCGTCTCCATTTAGTTTTCACGACCGAAAGCGTGAAAACTCCACCATCATTATTTGAACTTTCATGATATTCTCATTGATATTTTGAGTGGCAATTTACCTTTGGTTTATCATGTGGCTGAAAAGATTTTCCAAACTTTTCCTATTCTTACTTTGATTGCGCAACTTGTTTTTTATTTAATTGGTAAAGCATTGAGCATATGGAGACTTGCCTAGTCATTGATTTACATAGGGGTCATGGTTGATTTTGGTTTTTATATAATGTGATCCTTGTTATTATAATCTCTTGGCTTATTGATTTTATGAAATCGATTGTCGCCATGTTTTAAAACATTTGATCAGAGTGTTTGATTATGCAATGGCGCGTTGGTTAAACATTTGGATTTTGATTTAACGTTGAATGACAATGGTTTGAACTATTACAATGGCACATATTTAACTTTGGGTTTGATTTAACATTCATGGTTTCAAACAATAGATTGGCACATTGACATATCATCCATCGTTTAATTCTTGGGTTGGCCGAATATTATGGTTTGAATGATGTTATGATTGATTGAACAACAGTGTACTTTGCCATTACTATTTTTGCATGGCGGTGATAATATCACCACCCTCGCACACGCACATTAATTTTCTTCCCCTTTGATCATTTACAGCTATTAGCCCAAACGATTTTTCTCCTGTGTGTTGTTGTTCTCAATCCAAACCCTGACCATGTGTCCGCACCATGGCTCCAGTCGTAAGGGCTGAACCCAATGGTAGCCAGGCTTTGTTGATGTTCGACAGTGATTATAGTGACCTTGAGGAATTTGGATGGCTCCTATTCATACAAAAATTTGATGTTTTTAACCCTTGCATGGCTTGGAAATTTGCATTAACCTTTGATGGCTACCGAGCCAAGGTCGGGGATGTGCAATTGGAAATTGATGAGCAATTTCTCAGTTTAGCTACCGGTCTGCCTGCCACTGGATAGAGATGGTTAAAAAATTGCAAAGTGGAAGATGTCCCATGGACACTGCTCCTCCAATCGCGTAGGGTGAGCTCCTATGACAAAGGTTTTTTTTGCGAATATGCTCAAGCAAAATTGGCACGACTTGCTGATGATAACCAAGCAGTTTATCACCTGCGAGGGTCGGTATGGTTTTGTTTTCTTGTACCACCTTCAGTTACTTATGGTTTTCATGGGCTATGAGCTTAATATGCCTTATTACTTGCATAGGAGCCTGTTTAAATTGTCTAAAAGATACAAATGGAACCAAGCTGATAGCATCATTTTTAACTTTGGGTTGATTAAAATGATTGTTGTTTATCATTTGGGGTTACACCGAGACTGTTGGAATGATTTTCTTAATCACAATAATTTTGAGGATTCAAGCCCACCACAGGTTGAAAAACCTGTGGTGAGCGAGGGCAAGTCTATACCCCCATTACCCTACAGTTTTCTGTTGCCTAAACCCTTACCCGACTCACCTATTGACCTACCCCATTATGTGACCAAAGATGTCGAAAGTGTTAAACCCATGGCTCAAAGGCCTAAAGCCAAACCAACTGTGAATTCCAAAGGAAAAAATAATGCTTGATTAATCTCTCGCATGGAAAGCAACAAACCGAGACCTCCTGTCAACTCTGACCCTATCATGGTGAGTGAAGATTCTGACTCAGAGGTGGAACGTTACCTAGCAAGTGAGTATCCCTATTCGGAAGGTCTGTGTACCAAACCATCATACAACTTTGTGAAAAACCTACCACCTTGCTTGCAAAATGACCCTAATTACCCAGGCATTAAACTGCCTTGTGAAACCCCTAGTGACTCGTCAAAACCCCCTCCTGCTCTATCTCAACCAGCTACTCCACCCTGTGATCAATGTGGCTCGTGGGTAGAAAGGTATTACCTTGATGTGCCAATGCTACAGTCCAGAATTCATGCTCTGGAGGATCAAGTTGCAAGGCTTACCAGTCAAAACGCTAAATTGAAAGCCACTGATAAGAAACAACGAACAATAGGCTCTATTTTTTTTAAGAATGTGGAGTCAGCTACAACGGTCGTCAATTCAAAATTGGCATAGCTCGAGCAACCTCACTGGTATGACTATCATCTGTTTATATGACAAACTCATAGCTTTGTTTGCAACGTGGATTTGCTTTAACACATAAGCATGCACTATATGCATAGTTTTGTTTTGATTAATCAAATTTCGTTTCCCGGTTTAGCTTTAATTGGATTTAGCTTTGATTCGATTGATCGTGGTATGGATTTGATTGTTTTGAGTTGGCTTAAATTGGATACTCTGTTGCTTATTGAAGTTGTTAATATCTTTTCTAAACACAGGCTGTTTCTGGTATTTCAATTTTGAACACAGTCAATGTTTCGATTCGAATTGGTTATATTATATACGATATGGTTGGCAATAATGGTTAACTGTTATGATTTTATGTTCTATGTCATTTTCAACCAATTCGAATACCATTCAATATGTTGTTGTTAATATGTAACCAAAATTGCGAATAGATATGAATCATAATTGTTATACCCAACCAATCGATTCACATTGTTTTGTTTGACCATGTTATCAGTTCGATTCATATTGCAACAAATATATTCTTTAAATTTGATTTGGGGAACGAAAGTGATTATGCCNTTAAATTGGATACTCTGTTGCTTATTGAAGTTGTTAATATCTTTTCTAAACACAGGCTGTTTCTGGTATTTCAATTTTGAACATAGTCAATGTTTCGATTCGAATTGGTTATATTATATACGATATGGTTGGAAATAATGGTTAACTGTTATGATTTTATGTTCTATGTCATTTTCAACCAATTCGAATACCATTCAATATGTTGTTGTTAATATGTAACCAAAATTGTGAATATATATGAATCATAACTGTTATACCCAACCAATCGATTCACATTGTTTTGTTTGACCATGTTATCAGTTCGATTCATATTGCAACAAATATATTCTTTAAATTTGATTTGGGGAACGAAAGTGATTATGCCCAGGATTACGATTTGTTTCTATAATTAACTCAGTCACGATTTGTTTCGATTGTTCCCTAGTTTATGATTATCGCTTATGTTGATGGTTGTGATCATTATTTGATCCTGTCTATTGACTGTGTAACGCTCAGCGATCGAAGTCTATGGCAAAGTTTAGTTGATGCTGTTATGAATGTTTTATTTAACTATAATCGTAACAATCTTTCCATATTGGTATTTGATTAAAACAACATGAATCTTATGCACATTGGTATAGCCGTAACAAATCGATTATGATTGTGTTGGATTATGATCGTTTTGGATTATGATTGTGTTGGATTACATCGTATCTTATACGATATGATTCACTATTAATTTCATTTGGATATGAAACAGTCTTGTTATTGTTTGACCCGGTTTTATGGCAACTGAAAAACAGATTATTCTTACTCCTGTTTCGATTCAATCCCTTTTGATTTTGTTTAATTTAAATGATAAACTCATTTGAACCATTAGTGATTCGATTTTAATGTTTATTAAAAGAAGATTAAATTGGATTATTTTAAAAAGATTTCATTTGATCTCTATCTGGTCCTGTATGCTATTTTAGACTAGCTACAAAATTAGATGATTCTGTAGCTAAGTCTGTAAGATTAGATTTTTATTGTTTTGTTGATGAAATATCTTTCTAATTTGATATTTTTGGTCTATTACAGGTAAATTCGAAATTGCAGTAGAGTTATTGAGCAGTTAGGGGATATTTCAAATATTTCACTTGCATTTTAGTTTCCTAGTTTAGTTGATTTTGGGATATCTCCCAGATTATGTAAAACATTTTGATATTATACACAGGGAGGTTTTAACCTGTGGAGAGACTTATATATACTTATGATTTTTGTAATAATGTTCATCTTCATTTGTGGGAGAACAAGGATATGGAGTTATAATACAGACTGAAGCAGAATTTGGTGTTTTGTCATAGCTTTAGCTTCTCATTATATCAACATTTTTGTTTCATGTTGTGTATATCAATTTGTATCTGGTTTATGACTACTTTAGATATCTTGATCATGTGCAAATGATATAATTTTAGTCATTGTAATCCATATCTGGTCTTTTTCAAGTGTATAAAAGACATAACAATTGTCTAATTCAGTTTGTGAATGACAGGTTTATCTTCTTCACAATTTGAATTATCAAATATAAGTTTTTGCATAACAGGTTTCCCTTATTGCAGAGATTTATAAATCTTATAGTTGTTATGATTTTTATGTCTTGTTTGTCCTATAAATAAATTGAAGAGCAATGCAGCCAATCGTTTACGAAAAGCTCTTGGATCAACCGGTGCGAGTTTCCTTCCTCCGATCAACTTCAAAGTCAACAAACACAGGACAAATTAGGAGCACTTACAGGTCAGTTAGTCGCTTGTTTGTTTACTATTTTTATTAGTAGTTTAGTTTAGATATTAGTTTAAGTTAGAATTAGTATATTAGATCATTTAATTTTAGTAGTTTTATTTCTTATTCATAAAATATAAAAAATCAAAAGATCTCTGGCTGTCTTAGGACATAAAGCAGTTGAATTTTACAGGTTTTATTTAAATCTTCCAAGTGTGTATTGTAAATTTGTGAATAAGTTGTATTATAATTGATAACTAGATGATTAATTAGTAGAATAGTTAGTGTAATTTGTATTTAGTTTTAGTTTCATTTAGTAGTTTGTTTTAATTAGATTAGTGTATTAGTTTAGTTTTAGTTAGTTTTAGTTTGTTTTATTAGTGTATTAGTTTAGTTTTAGTTAGTTTTATTTGTTTTAGTTAGATTAGTTAGTTTAGGTTAGTTATCTCTTTGGTCTCCCTAAGACCATAGAATGGCCAACGGAGCTGTTAAACCCGTCGGGGTGGTTCATTCCAAACGGCTTGGGTTATTTAGACAACCCCGGACCGGTTCCACTCTCTCAATTGACAGACGGACAATTTCACTCGTCAACAAGATTCCCTGAGACTTTCTCTGTAGAGGCATCCCTCTGGCTTGTGTGGCCAAAACACAACATCTTCTAGGGTGATCATGGCTTACCATAGGGTTCTCCTATCCCAATCAATAACCTTTTTCATGCTCTGAATATTGAAAGTTGATCCAAATTTTATGAGTATAATGAAATGAATATAGATTATTATCAAAAGTGTCTTAACACAGAATAACACATATACAGTAAAATTGGTTTCTATTTAATAAGGAAATAAGTTGAAACTATAAAATGCAGTGGAAAATAAGCTTGCTAGAATGGTGGCAACTTATCTATGAGAAGAGATGTGACGACTATGCTAATTCACAAGAATATTATTAAAATGAGGCTCTGAAGGAATTTTTACAATAAATAGAAATTTCAAAAACTATATACATCTAAAAACATAACCCTAGGATATGAAGTAGCAAAAGTCATGTGGGTCCCATTTGGGTAAGTTAGTACATCAAGTTCTCGGCGTTGTAACTTTTGCATATGATCTTTGTTTTAGGAGCATGATAGACCATTGGAAAGGTATATATGAGGAAGACACATTTTTTTTTTATAATCAAACTCCAACAATTATTTTACTATGGAAATCCCTAAAAATGTTGTTTAAGGCCTCAAAATGACCCTGGAAGGTAGGGACCCAAAAACTAGAGAAAAACTACCAAACTGGAAAAATGCCAAAATGATCCAGTTGGAATAGGTGGGAAGGAAAAAGACATCCATATGGATTAATACTCCCCCATTAGGAAGTAATGGTATCCATTTCATTGAGTTGCCCCATCATATGAGTAAATTTCTATTGAATTTGGCCTCGGGTGAGCCACTTGCCTTGGTGTAGTATTTTCTTTGCATTGACAACTGGATAAAGATGGATCCTTTGCTGGAAAGTTCCCTTGACCCATTTTTCCATAATCTGATCATTGGATTCCTATTGTATTCAATCGTGGTTGATCTTTATTGGTTTTAGATGTTTTTCTATCTCTGAGGTGTCCAATAATGGTGGGAAATAAGGTCGAAGGAGATCCACGTTGAACATTGGGTGAAAGCCAAGGAAAGGAGGAATGTTGAGCTCAAAATCATTATCACCCACAATCTTGGTGATGGTGTAGAACCCATAAAAGAGTGGCTGAAGTTTATGATGGGGTCCTGTAAGGTGTTCTTTCTGCAAGTGAAACCAAACTTTGTGGCCCACCAAAGACTTATGTGGCACCCGATGTTGATCATAGCGATGATTGTACTTGTCATTGGACTTTTGTAGGATATCCTAAACCTGTTGGAAGATTTGTTGGATTCGCTCAAAGAACTAGGTGGATTTTTCAACTTCATTTGGAGTAGGATATGAGTTGGTTGAGGTGAACGCAAGGGGTAGTGCAACATCTATGGTACCCAATGATTGGAATCTCAGCCCCAAATAAAAGGGGATGTGGTATATTTTTCTATGTAGGGCTCGGTTGTAGCTATGATAGACATAGGGAAGACTCTCATCCCATGTGCGAGGGTTCTTAGAATTATACATGCATAGGATATTCACAATCATTCGATTTACGACCTCGGTTTGGCCATTTGTCTGGGGGTGGAAGGCTGTGGATTTTATGAGCTTGGTGTCCAATAATGGCTAGAGGCTCGAGAAGAATGTGATGAGAAATCAACTGTCTAGATGTGAGACAATGGTTTATGGGATTCTAAAATGTCCCTGGACTCATTTAAAAAAGACCTTGGCAATGTCCTCTATTTTGATTCTCTTCTTGCAGGTGACCATAATATCCATCTTAGAAAAGCGATCAACAACCACAAAAACAAATTCATTTCCCTGCTTGGTGGATAGGAGGCTCGACATGTAGTCCATTGAGATGGATTCCCATCGCATTTAAAGAGTAGGAAGAGGGGTGTACAGGCCTTGTTTCTTAGTGGTTGGTTTGGAAATAACGTAGGTAGTGCAGGACCTAATATACTTGTTGGTCTCCTGTCGAAGTTTCATCTAGTAGAAATGTTTCTACAACATTTCCACTCTCTTTTTGACACTGAAGTGTCATGCCACCCAACTGTAGTGGGCTTCCCATATCAGCTTCACTCTCTCACTTGATGGAACAAAAATATGACCTATATGACACAACAACCCATCCTGAAGATGGAAATTAGCAATAACTGTGTTTGCACCCAACATTTGGTAGGTGGTGGTGAAGTCTAGGTCTATCTCATAGAGTTGGGACCATCGATAGGTCTCATGGACACAAGAGTCTAGCACCATTGTGAGTTCCGTGATTGGTGGTCTACCGAGGCAATCAACAATGTGGTTGGTTCTTCCTATTTTATACTTGACTTTGAGGTGGAATTGTTGCAAGTATGTGGACCACTTCTGATGGCAGTCATTCTACAATTTTCCTTGTGTCTGCATGAACTACANTGTTATACCCAACCAATCGATTCACATTGTTTTGTTTGACCATGTTATCAGTTCGATTCATATTGCAACAAATATATTCTTTAAATTTGATTTGGGGAACGAAAGTGATTATGCCAAGGATTACGATTTGTTTCTATAATTAACTCAGTCACGATTTGTTTCGATTGTTCCCTAGTTTATGATTATCACTTTTGTTGATGGTTGTGATCATTATTTGATCCTGTCTGTTGACTATGTAACGTTCAGCGATCGAAGTCTATGGCAAAGTTTAGTTGATGCTGTTATGAATGTTTTATTTAACTATAATCGTAACAGTCTTTCCATATTGGTATTTGATTAAAACAACATGAATCTTATGCACATTGGTATAGCCGTAACAAATCGATTATTATTGTGTTGGATTATGCTCATTTTGGATTATCATTGTGTTGGATTACATCGTATCTTATATGATATGATTCACTATTAATTTCATTTGGATATGAAACAGTCTTGTTATTGTTTGATCCGGTTTTATGGCAACTGAAAAACAGAGTATTCTTACTCCTGTTTCAATTCAATCCCTTTTGATTTTGTTTAATTTAAATGATAAACTCATTTGAACCATTAGTGATTAGATTTTAATGTTTATTAAAAGAAGATTAAATTGGATTATTTTAAAAAGATTTCATTTGATCTCTATCTGGTCCTGTATGCTATTTTAGACTAGCTACAAAATCAGATGATTCTGTAGCTAAGTCTGTAAGATTAGATTTTTATTGTTTTGTTGATGAAATATCTTTCTAATTTGATATTTTTGGTCTATTACAGGTAAATTCGAAATTGCAGTAGAGTTATTGAGCAGTTAGGGGATATTTCAAATATTTCACTTGCATTTTAGTTTCCTAGTTTAGTTGATTTTGGGATATCTCCCAGATTATGTAAAACATTTTGATATTATCCACAGGGAGGTTTTACCCTGTGGAGAGACTTATATATACTTATGATTTTTGTAATAATGTTCATCCTCATTTGTGGGAGAACAAGGATATGGAGTTATAATACAAACTGAAGCAGAATTTGGTGTTTTGTCATAGCTTTAGCTTCTCATTATATCAACATTTTTGTTTCATGTTGTGTATATCAATTTGTATCTGGTTTATGACTACTTTAGCTATCTTGATCATGTGCAAATGATATAATTTTAATCATTGTAATCCATATCTGGTCTTTTTCAAGTGTATAAAAGACATAACAATTGTCTAATTCAGTTTGTGAATGACAGGTTTATCTTCTTCACAATTTGAATTATCAAATATAAGTTTTTGCATAACAGGTTTCCCTTATTGCAGAGATTTATAAATCTTATAGTTGTTATGATTTTTATGTCTTGTTTGTCCTATAAATAACTTGAAGAGCAGTGCAGCCAATCGTTTACGAAAATCTCTTGGATCAACCGGTGCGAGTGTCCTTCCTCCGATCAACTTCAAAGTCAACAAACGCATGAAAAATTAGGAGCACTTCCAGGTCAATTAGTCGCTTGTTTGTTTACTGTTTTTATTAGTAGTTTAGTTTAGATATTAGTTTAAGTTATAATTAGTATATTAGATCATTTAATTTTAGTAGTTTTATTTCTTATTCATAAAATATAAAAATTCAAAAGATCTCTGGCTGTCTTAGGACATAAAGCATTTGAATTTTACAGGTTTTATTTAAATCTGCCAAGTGTGTATTGTAAATTTGTGAATAAGTTGTATTATAATTGATAACTAGATGATTAATTAGTAGAGTTAGTGTAATAGTAATTAGTAGAATAGTTAGTGTAATTTGTATTTTGTTTTAGTTTCATTTAGTAGTTTGTTTTAATTAGATTAGTGTATTAGTTTAGTTTTAGTTAGTTTTAGTTTGTTTTATTAGTGTATTAGTTTAGTTTTAGTTAGTTTTATCTGTTTTATTTAGATTAGTTAGTTTAGGTTAGTTATCTCTTTGGTCTCCCTAAGACCATAGAATGGCCAACGGAGCCGTTAAACCCGTTAGGGTGGTTCATTCCAAACGGCTTGGGTTATTTAGACAACCCTAGACCGGTTCCACTCTCTCAATTGACAGACGGACAATTTCACTCGTCAACAAGATTCCCTGAGACTTTCTCTGTAGAGGCATCCCTTCGGCTTGTGTGGCCAAAACACAACATCTTCTAGGGTGATCATGGCTTACCATAGGGTTCTCCTATCCCAATCAATAACCTTTTTCATGCTCTGAATATTGAAAGTTGATCCAAATTTTATGAGTATAATGAAATGAATATAGATTATTATCAAAAGTGTCTTAACACAGAATAACACATATACAGTAAAATTGGTTTCTATTTAATAAGGAAATAAGTTGAAACTATAAAATGCAGTGGAAAATAAGCTTGCTAGAATGGTGGCAACTTATCTATGAGAAGAGATGTGACGACTATGCTAATTCACAAGAATATTATTAAAATGAGGCTCTGAAGGAATTTTTACAATAAATAGAAATTTCAAAAACTATATACATCTAAAAACATAACCCTAGGATATGAAGTAGCAAAAGTCATGTGGGTCCCATTTGGGTAAGTTAGTACATCAAGTTCTCGGCGTTGTAACTTTTGCATATGATCTTTGTTTTAGGAGCATGATAGACCATTGGAAAGGTATATATGAGGAAGACACATTTTTTTTTTATAATCAAACTCCAACAATTATTTTACTATGGAAATCCCTAAAAATGTTGTTTAAGGCCTCAAAATGACCCTGGAAGGTAGGGACCCAAAAACTAGAGAAAAACTACCAAACTGGAAAAATGCCAAAATGATCCAGTTGGAATAGGTGGGAAGGAAAAAGACATCCATATGGATTAATACTCCCCCATTAGGAAGTAATGGTATCCATTTCATTGAGTTGCCCCATCATATGAGTAAATTTCTATTGAATTTGGCCTCGGGTGAGCCACTTGCCTTGGTGTAGTATTTTCTTTGCATTGACAACTGGATAAAGATGGATCCTTTGCTGGAAAGTTCCCTTGACCCATTTTTCCATAATCTGATCATT
Organism: Picea glauca; assembly: GCA_000966675.3. NCBI lineage: Eukaryota > Viridiplantae > Streptophyta > Pinopsida > Pinales > Pinaceae > Picea > Picea glauca. The sequence continues at coordinate 35,048 of JZKD02S1642476.1, forward strand.
GGATTCCTATTGTATTCAATCGTGGTTGATCTTTATTGGTTTTAGATGTTTTTCTATCTCTGAGGTGTCCAATAATGGTGGGAAATAAGGTCGAAGGAGATCCACGTTGAACATTGGGTGAAAGCCAAGGAAAGGAGGAATGTTGAGCTCAAAATCATTATCACCCACAATCTTGGTGATGGTGTAGAACCCATAAAAGAGTGGCTGAAGTTTATGATGGGGTCCTGTAAGGTGTTCTTTCTGCAAGTGAAACCAAACTTTGTGGCCCACCAAAGACTTATGTGGCACCCGATGTTGATCATAGCGATGATTGTACTTGTCATTGGACTTTTGTAGGATATCCTAAACCTGTTGGAAGATTTGTTGGATTCGCTCAAAGAACTAGGTGGATTTTTCAACTTCATTTGGAGTAGGATATGAGTTGGTTGAGGTGAACGCAAGGGGTAGTGCAACATCTATGGTACCCAATGATTGGAATCTCAGCCCCAAATAAAAGGGGATGTGGTATATTTTTCTATGTAGGGCTCGGTTGTAGCTATGATAGACATAGGGAAGACTCTCATCCCATGTGCGAGGGTTCTTAGAATTATACATGCATAGGATATTCACAATCATTCGATTTACGACCTCGGTTTGGCCATTTGTCTGGGGGTGGAAGGCTGTGGATTTTATGAGCTTGGTGTCCAATAATGGCTAGAGGCTCGAGAAGAATGTGATGAGAAATCAACTGTCTAGATGTGAGACAATGGTTTATGGGATTCTAAAATGTCCCTGGACTCATTTAAAAAAGACCTTGGCAATGTCCTCTATTTTGATTCTCTTCTTGCAGGTGACCATAATATCCATCTTAGAAAAGCGATCAACAACCACAAAAACAAATTCATTTCCCTGCTTGGTGGATAGGAGGCTCGACATGTAGTCCATTGAGATGGATTCCCATCGCATTTAAAGAGTAGGAAGAGGGGTGTACAGGCCTTGTTTCTTAGTGGTTGGTTTGGAAATAACGTAGGTAGTGCAGGACCTAATATACTTGTTGGTCTCCTGTCGAAGTTTCATCTAGTAGAAATGTTTCTACAACATTTCCACTCTCTTTTTGACACTGAAGTGTCATGCCACCCAACTGTAGTGGGCTTCCCATATCAGCTTCACTCTCTCACTTGATGGAACAAAAATATGACCTATATGACACAACAACCCATCCTGAAGATGGAAATTAGCAATAACTGTGTTTGCACCCAACATTTGGTAGGTGGTGGTGAAGTCTAGGTCTATCTCATAGAGTTGGGACCATCGATAGGTCTCATGGACACAAGAGTCTAGCACCATTGTGAGTTCCGTGATTGGTGGTCTACCGAGGCAATCAACAATGTGGTTGGTTCTTCCTATTTTATACTTGACTTTGAGGTGGAATTGTTGCAAGTATGTGGACCACTTCTGATGGCAGTCATTCTACAATTTTCCTTGTGTCTGCATGAACTACAATGTCTTATGGTCAATGTGGATGACTCTCTCCTTCCCAAAAATGTAATTTCTCCACTGGTGGCAAGATTGAACAATGCAGTACATTTCTTTGTCATAATTAGGGTAATTACAGAAAACATATGATAGTGTCTCACTATGATATGCCATGGGGTGGACATGTTGAGTGATAATGAAGCCTACAACATAGTTTGAAGCATATGTATCAATATCAAAGGGCTACTACATGTTTGATAGTGAAAGTACTGGGGCTGAGAAAAAACGTTACATCAAATAATCGAACAATTTTTGTTGGGACCCACCCCACACAAAGGTTTCCTTACCACCACCCTTGGTTACTTGGTTGAGGGCTCATGCAATATGGGAGAATCCCAACATAAACCTATGGTAGAAATTGGCAAGGCCCGAGAAAATTTGAAGCTCAGTGAGTGTGGTTGGGGATGGCCAGTCATGGATGACTTGGATCTTGTGTAACATCCCTGACCACCCACAGGACAGGAAATGCCACCGCTCAGACACTTTACTTATCTCTAAAAATATTTTGTAACGTCCCCGACCATCCATGCCGGGCCACACTACACCAGAGAAAACATACGTTCTCTGTGTGGGACATACGATAACATACTCAGCATCCAAACTGATCTATGCCACATAAACTTATATCTGTGTGTGATTTAAACATATCCATACACAGAACTCTTGTGGAGGCATTATATATAAAAAATAGGCATACAAATATATCTATAAATACATAGATTCACACTGAAATCACTGTAAACATACGTATGTATCATATATAAGAAATTCCCACAAATATACAGATAGTCATAACCATGCATAAGATAAATCCATAAACTGAACACGTAAATAATAATGCAACATGTAATTTTATCACACAAATGACATATATCTTGGTAATAATGTCACAAACTGTGTGTAGACCATCCACGAACCTCCCAGCCTTAGAACACACTATTCATCACTCTCAATAGTGAGTCACCCCTGATCTAGGACTAAACTCCACCCGAGCAAATGGATTCCTAACCAGGCTAAGGGATCATGGACAACGGGAAAGACTGTGTCCCAAGTGCTCACTCAACTAACAATCTACAGTCCCTCATTCCCCACATGCTTGTCCAACCCAAGGAAGTGTGCCCCTTCTCTACTCAATAGTCCCTCGGTTTCCCCACTTCCATTCTGGAGCTTCAGCAACAGGCCAGAAAAGAAGTCTCAAAGCCCTGCAGATGTAGTTTAGCACCATAAGGAAATCAATTCCCAACAATTCTCTCACCCAGAGAGAAATTGCTTACGGGCCTGACAACCTACCTCTTCAATATCACACGAGCCTGACAACCCACTTCTTCAGTATCCCACGGGCCTGACAACCTACCTCTTCAATATCCCACAGGCCTGACAACCCACTTCTTCAGTATCCCATGGGCCTGAAAACCTGCTTCTTCAGTCTAGCTTCCCAGGTAACTAGCTACACCAACCTCTCTGGTCATGGATACAAGCTCCGTATAGTGACATAAAGTATGGATGATAACTGACTGTGTGAGTGAAAAATGGTCATGACTGGATGATCATTGAGTGATCGAAGAAATCCTAGAAAATATGATGGTCCCAGTGATGGGGGCATGTGAAAATGAGCTAAGTCCCCACAATATGTATGCATGTCTCCAACCTAACACTTGTCATGTTGGGAGCTACTTTGGCCCACTTGTCCACAACTTTGGAACTTAGGATAAAATAATTTTCCATACTTTATGATTTTAAGATATATTAATAAAATATTCCTTTTTGGCTCAAGCTTCCAATCTTAGCCCCTTTCCTTAATTTAGCCCCTCCCTTTCCCTAACTAGTGGATTTTAGTCCCCCGTCTCTTTTATTGTGGTCAGTCTGCATGCAATGATGTATTTTATATTAAATATGAGACATGTACAAAAACAAGCACACTGGACTTTAACATCTAGGATCTCTAGCATAATCAAAACATAATATCCTAGTTTATAATAACTGGCTCACTAGCCTATAAAACATATCATATACACAAAGGCTCCCTGGCCTCCACATCATGCACACTTAAGATGTTGCGTGCGGTTTCCTGGAATGTGCACACCTCCTCTTTTTACTGTGCAATACCTGCGCACATTATGCCATGAAAGGTGCATCCAAAATTATATAAAAACAACTCACCAACTTAAGTACATTTGTATTTACATTTAAAATTGGGTTCAGCCTTAGGGATATTACATCTTGGATATATTTTCATGTACACCATGATGATCAATGATTTAGCTCAGGAAATGGACCTTGTCCATGATGAAGGGTCATTTTTCCAACTTGGAATATAGCCTGTACTATTGAAGGGTGTGAAGAACCTGTTGAATATGATGCAAGTGTTCTTCCCAGGTATTGTGGTAAATGAGAATGTCATCTATATACACTAATACAAAAGTATTGGTAAATCGTCACAACATATCATCCATCATCATCATGAAACTGGTTGGAGAATTTGTCAAACCAAAGGGCATGACCAATATTCAAAAAGACATTCCTTTGACTTGAAGGGGGTCTTCCATACATTTTTTTGTTCTATTGAGACCTGTTGGTAGCCATAATTAATATCAATATTAATAAAGTATTTTTCCCCCATGAGTTGATCAAGGAGGTCGATTCGGGGAATCGAGTACCTGTTTCTGACTGTGATTTTATTTAGGGCCCGATAATCAATGCAAATTCATCAAGTTCCATATTTCTTTTGTACCAACATGATTGGGCTCCTAGAAGGTGATGATATGGGATGGATGTGCCCCTTGTGGAGAAATTATTAGATATGTTGCTTGATCTCCTCATTCTCTAACAGAGAGCAGTGGTATATTGTCCCATTGGGTTCTGGTGGGTCAAGGATGAGATTGATAGGGTTCTTGAACTGACAGTGCAAAGGTACCCTGGTAGGTGAGGAGAAGATATATGAGTATTCGTCAATGACGTTATCCACTTGCTTCTTCTATGTGGAGAGGTCGGTCGTAGATACCCTGGATGTGGCTATGATATTTCATTCATTCTGAGAGAAAATCATGAAGAAGACAAAATTCCCCATGTGAGAGATGAACTTCCTGCATTTCTTAGCAGAGATCAATGAAATAGCACTAGATGGGACTACCTCGGGTATCATATACAATTTCTTGTTCAAAGTAATAATGACACTGCGAGGTGTAGAATCATATACAAGATGGAATTTCCATAAATATGGTTGGCCCAAAAGAACATTACAAACTTTGAGAGGGTAAACATCACATGATACCTCATATTTGAATGGCTTTATGCCATATGACAGGTGACATTGTTGGATCACGCGGATGTCACTTCCTTGGTGGAGCCATCTGATGGTGTAGGGTTGTAGGTGTGATGTTGTTGGAAGGGAGAGTCGCTTGAAAACCACTGATGAGATGAGGTTCTTCTAGATACCACTATCAATGATGAAGTGTAGCAGAATACCCTTCACCCACATCTGTGAATGAAAAATGCACTTGCCTTCCTCTGGCTCATCTATTTCACTGGGTTGGATCTTGGTGGTAGCAATGGTAGCACTATGTTCTTCATCAATAATCCATCTCCCCCTTTCTAGTTTTGACTCATAGTCAAAACCTGCATCAGATTCAAAGGATTTCACCTCAGCCACCACTGACTGATTCAAGAGAAAATCAATAGTATTATGCCATGGGCTCTTATGGAAGTCACACCACTTCTCGATATCTTTCTTTGTCTTTCCGATGTTGTTCTTTGCTTGCGGCCTGAAATAGTTTTCTAGAGGTGGTCTATATTTTTTCTGTCCTTTGTTCTGTGGGTTGGGNATGTGGTTGGTTCTTCCTATTTTATACTTGACTTTGAGGTGGAATTGTTGCAAGTATGTGGACCACTTCTGATGGCAGTCATTCTACAATTTTCCTTGTGTCTGCATGAACTACAATGTCTTATGGTCAATGTGGATGACTCTCTCCTTCCCAAAAATGTAATTTCTCCACTGGTGGCAAGATTGAACAATGCAGTACATTTCTTTGTCATAATTAGGGTAATTACAGAAAACATATGATAGTGTCTCACTATGATATGCCATGGGGTGGACATGTTGAGTGATAATGAAGCCTACAACATAGTTTGAAGCATATGTATCAATATCAAAGGGCTACTACATGTTTGATAGTGAAAGTACTGGGGCTGAGAAAAAACGTTACATCAAATAATCGAACAATTTTTGTTGGGACCCACCCCACACAAAGGTTTCCTTACCACCACCCTTGGTTACTTGGTTGAGGGCTCATGCAATATGGGAGAATCCCAACATAAACCTATGGTAGAAATTGGCAAGGCCCGAGAAAATTTGAAGCTCAGTGAGTGTGGTTGGGGATGGCCAGTCATGGATGACTTGGATCTTGTGTAACATCCCTGACCACCCACAGGACAGGAAATGCCACCGCTCAGACACTTTACTTATCTCTAAAAATATTTTGTAACGTCCCCGACCATCCATGCCGGGCCACACTACACCAGAGAAAACATACGTTCTCTGTGTGGGACATACGATAACATACTCAGCATCCAAACTGATCTATGCCACATAAACTTATATCTGTGTGTGATTTAAACATATCCATACACAGAACTCTTGTGGAGGCATTATATATAAAAAATAGGCATACAAATATATCTATAAATACATAGATTCACACTGAAATCACTGTAAACATACGTATGTATCATATATAAGAAATTCCCACAAATATACAGATAGTCATAACCATGCATAAGATAAATCCATAAACTGAACACGTAAATAATAATGCAACATGTAATTTTATCACACAAATGACATATATCTTGGTAATAATGTCACAAACTGTGTGTAGACCATCCACGAACCTCCCAGCCTTAGAACACACTATTCATCACTCTCAATAGTGAGTCACCCCTGATCTAGGACTAAACTCCACCCGAGCAAAGGGATTCCTAACCAGGCTAAAGGATCATGGACAACGGGAAAGACTGTGTCCCAAGTGCTCACTCAACTAACAGCCTACAGTCCCTCATTCCCCACATGCTTGTCCAACCCAAGGAAGTGTGCCCCTTTTCTACTCAATAGTCCCTCGGTTGCCCCACTTCCATTCTGGAGCTTGATCAACAGGCCAGAAAAGAAGTCTCAAAGCCCTGCAGATGTAGTTTAGCACCATAAGGAAATCAATTCCCAACAATTCTCTCACCCAGAGAGAAATTTATTACGGGCCTGACAACCTACCTCTTCAATATCCCACGGGCCTGACAACCCACTTCTTCAGTATCCCACGGGCCTGAAAACCTACCTCTTCAATATCCCACAGGCCTGACAACCCACTTCTTCAGTATCCCACGGGCCTGAAAACCTGCTTCTTCAGTCTAGCTTCCCAGCTAACTAGCTACACCAACCTCTCTGGTCATGGATACAAGCTCCGTATAGTGACATAAAGTATGGAGGATAACTGACTGTGTGAGTGAAAAATGGTCATGGAATCATAACTGGATGATCGTTGAGTGATCGAAGAAATCCTAGAAAATATGATGGTCCCAATGATGGGGGCATGTGAAAATGAGCTAAGTCCCCACAATATGTATGCATGTCTCCAACCTAACACTTGTCATGTTGGGAGCTACTTTGGCCCACTTGTCCACAAATTTGGAACTTAGGATAAAATAATTTTCCATACTTTATGATTTTAAGATATATTAATAAAATATTCCTTTTTGGCTCAAGCTTCCAATCTTAGCCCCTTTCCTTAATTTAGCCCCTCCCTTTCCCTAACTAGTGGATTTTAGTCCCCCGTCTCTTTTATTGTGGTCAGTCTGCATGCAATGATGTATTTTATATTAAATATGAGACATGTACAAAAACAAGCACACTGGACTTTAACATCTAGGATCTCTAGCATAATCAAAACATAATATCCTAGTTTATAATAACTGGCTCACTAGCCTATAAAACATATCATATACACAAAGGCTCCCTGGCCTCCACATCATGCACACTTAAGATGTTGCGTGCGGTTTCCTGGAATGTGCACACCTCCTCTTTTTACTGTGCAATACCTGCGCACATTATGCCATGAAAGGTGCATCCAAAATTATATAAAAACAACTCACCAACTTAAGTACATTTGTATTTACATTTAAAATTGGGTTCAGCCTTAGGGATATTACATCTTGGATATATTTTCATGTACACCATGATGATCAATGATTTAGCTCAGGAAATGGACCTTGTCCATGATGAAGGGTCATTTTTCCAACTTGGAATATAGCCTGTACTATTGAAGGGTGTGAAGAACCTGTTGAATATGATGCAAGTGTTCTTCCCAGGTATTGTGGTAAATGAGAATGTCATCTATATACACTAATACAAAAGTATTGGTAAATCGTCACAACATATCATCCATCATCATCATGAAACTGGTTGGAGAATTTGTCAAACCAAAGGGCATGACCAATATTCAAAAAGACATTCCTTTGACTTGAAGGGGGTCTTCCATACATTTTTTTGTTCTATTGAGACCTGTTGGTAGCCATAATTAATATCAATATTAATAAAGTATTTTTCCCCCATGAGTTGATCAAGGAGGTCGATTCGGGGAATCGAGTACCTGTTTCTGACTGTGATTTTATTTAGGGCCCGATAATCAATGCAAATTCATCAAGTTCCATATTTCTTTTGTACCAACATGATTGGGCTCCTAGAAGGTGATGATATGGGATGGATGTGCCCCTTGTGGAGAAATTATTAGATATGTTGCTTGATCTCCTCATTCTCTAACAGAGAGCAGTGGTATATTGTCCCATTGGGTTCTGGTGGGTCAAGGATGAGATTGATAGGGTTCTTGAACTGACAGTGCAAAGGTACCCTGGTAGGTGAGGAGAAGATATATGAGTATTCGTCAATGACGTTATCCACTTGCTTCTTCTATGTGGAGAGGTCGGTCGTAGATACCCTGGATGTGGCTATGATATTTCATTCATTCTGAGAGAAAATCATGAAGAAGACAAAATTCCCCATGTGAGAGATGAACTTCCTGCATTTCTTAGCAGAGATCAATGAAATAGCACTAGATGGGACTACCTCGGGTATCATATACAATTTCTTGTTCAAAGTAATAATGACACTGCGAGGTGTAGAATCATATACAAGATGGAATTTCCATAAATATGGTTGGCCCAAAAGAACATTACAAACTTTGAGAGGGTAAACATCACATGATACCTCATATTTGAATGGCTTTATGCCATATGACAGGTGACATTGTTGGATCACGCGGATGTCACTTCCTTGGTGGAGCCATCTGATGGTGTAGGGTTGTAGGTGTGATGTTGTTGGAAGGGAGAGTCGCTTGAAAACCACTGATGAGATGAGGTTCTTCTAGATACCACTATCAATGATGAAGTGTAGCAGAATACCCTTCACCCACATCTGTGAATGAAAAATGCACTTGCCTTCCTCTGGCTCATCTATTTCACTGGGTTGGATCTTGGTGGTAGCAATGGTAGCACTATGTTCTTCATCAATAATCCATCTCCCCCTTTCTAGTTTTGACTCATAGTCAAAACCTGCATCAGATTCAAAGGATTTCACCTCAGCCACCACTGACTGATTCAAGAGAAAATCAATAGTATTATGCCATGGGCTCTTATGGAAGTCACACCACTTCTCGATATCTTTCTTTGTCTTTCCGATGTTGTTCTTTGCTTGCGGCCTGAAATAGTTTTCTAGAGGTGGTCTATATTTTTTCTGTCCTTTGTTCTGTGGGTTGGGGCTTCCCTTTCCTAGAATTTTTTGTGAGGGGTTCCCAGGCCCAAATTTCCACATCTTTTGTTTGAGATTCTTCTCAATTTTGAAAACATATCGGTAGGTCGGTAGGTCATGCCCAAGGATGAGATGTCCAAAAACTCTATTTTTTCCTATATGTATATATGCATACCATCGCAATACTTTAGCACAATATGTTTCTCAAAATATTCGATGCCCAACTTGGTGCACAAGGTATGTAAGATATTTTTGAACTCAGGCACTGCTTGGTTTCTTTCCTTCTGTAGTGTGGTCCATTTTGTGTACAGGTCATGATAACTTCCAATAGGGTAGTATTATTCCTTAATATAACCTAAAGGAATCCCAGGTGATCTTGACTATAAATAATGAGGGTTCCTCTAATTTCCTTCTTCTCACAAAAAGTTTCCCACCAATCTTTGACATGGGGAATAAATTTGAGGAGCACAAAAGTAATATTTTCTCTATTCAAGAAGTTATGGATAGAGAAATACCCTTATAAAATATTCAACCATTTGTATACAACATTTGTGTCTATATAACCTTCAAATATATGAATATATAAGTTTATTTGTACCTTGAAGGGGGCGATGCCTCCATTTGAGGAACATGTGTCGCTTGTTGGTAGTCGCCGAAGTATTTGTGCAAAATTATCCATCATCTTGTTCCTCTGTTGTATGAGGCCTTCCTCGAGCATCATTTTGAAGGGATATCATGTCCCATGATATTTATTTTCTCCTACCATGAGATATCACTTGTGCGTGTGAGATATTTTTTCCTCAAGAGAAACAAGCTTGAGATCCAATTCTTTGTACCCTGACCTCGTTGGGTACATGCATTAAGAACAACAAGGAGAAGACCACTCTAATACCACTGATCCAAATTTTATGATTAGAATGAAATGAATATAGATTATTATCAAAATATTCTTAACACATAATAACATATATACATTAAAATTGGTTTCTATTCAATAAGGAAATAAGATGAAACTGTAAAATGTAGCGAAAAACAAGCTTGCTAGAATGGTGGCGGCTTATATCTAAGAAGAGATGTGATGACTGCACTCATTCGCAAGAACATGAATACAGTGAGGCTCTGAAGGCATTTTTACAATAAATAGTAATTAAAAAAACCTTATACATCCAAAAACCTAACCCTAGGAGATGAAGTGCCAAAATTCATGTGGGCCCCGTTTGGGTAAGTTAGTACATCAACTTCCTGGGGTCATAACTTTTGCATACAATATTCGTTTTAGGAGCATGATAACCCGTTGGAATCGTATATCTGATTAATACACATGTTTTTGTTATAATATGACATTTTCTATAGGTTGACTATGGATATCCCAAAAAACGTTGTTTAGGGCCTTAAACTGGCCTCGGAAGTCAGGGATGCAAAAACTAGGAAAAAATTGCCAAACTGGAAAAATGCCAAAATGAGCTAGTTGGAACAGGTGGGAGGCCACCGAAATCCATCTGGATCAATAGTATTATCCTATCCTCCATAGAAATATATTTTTCGTTGCACTTGTATCACAAGTATACAAAAATCATGAGATATTATCATCAATTTCAAATTCAAAATTTTGTTGCAAATCTGTCACCTACATATTTCCAAATTCCACATTTATTTTCATATCTGTTATGCATAGGAATCAGATTCATAAGTATGGGACTTTCCTTCCATAGTATTTTTTCTCAACAAGCAATTGGTCTTCCTTATGGGCTTACAACACTACCATATCCAAGACCCTTTTCTTCCTGCAGTTTGAACATTCCTCAGCCAAACAAATTGTTAGTTTTCCCTCACATTACATTTTAAAAACTATGCATACTAATAGTCCAATTCATTTTCATCTATTCAAGCGTACAAGGAAAAATGATATATAATTATTTATGTATGAATATTTTCAACACACTATTTTTTTCCCAATGTATTTTTAATTATGAAACAACTTCAATCCATGTGTCAATATTCATGGCTACATTCATACCCAATGTTCCCTTACATTGGGTTTAAGTTTTCCACACTCATGGAAAGAACATTTTCATGGCATGTTGGGGATCATCCAACCTCCTCACCATAAGGTTTAATTATTCTTGTTCATTATTGCAGCAGGATTGTGCTTCCTTCTATAGGATGATCACAATCCCAAACTAGCACATATGAAACTAAAACTTTCTCTTGAATTCACCCAAGTATTCTTCCTTCAATAGTAACCAGGGTGCCAACACTCATGGAGACCCAAAATTCTCTTTTCTTTAACACCTCTACAATTCAATAAGATTATTATAAGGTCTTTCTTCCTTAATTGGAAATCTATTGTTTTCCCTCCTATGAAAACATGCATTTTCTCAAAGCAACTGATGCAATGTGTTAACTATGAGCACGTTTATCCCCAATATCCCTATATTGGTCATTGTACCCATGGTAATCCTTACTCATTAATTTTTTTTCAAGGAATATAACTCATCCTTGACTAGCGTAGACTTCCTCTCTCTATTGTTTAGATCCTTCTTTCCCGAATCTTACCCCGCTTGGGTAGCAATGGCACAAAATAACCACTCAAAATTATTTTCATATCTTTAAGATAATGAAATTTTTAGAATGGATTATTACCAAATTCATTCACACCTTATGCCACATAGGTATGAGAATTTTTATACCTGCTCTGGCTACTAGAACCCTCTTTGACATTACATCACCAATGGTTCTTTATGTGGAATTTTAAAGTCCCTTCAACAATATTTTAACAACATCCTTCTCATAGCTCCATCTTTGGAAACTATCTTTCTCAATAGCTCCAATTTCTTTCTACATGTGACATACATCCCAAATATATTAGTCTTCATGTAAAATAAAAGTTATTTTATCATAGAATTCAAATGAACAAAACATTTTCATATATTCCCCAACATATCCTTATGCACTCTACCACATTACTCCTTAATGTGTTAGCTAGTGCAATCCCAATCAAATTTTTAGTTTTATACCATGATCATACAACCATCAACATCCTTATGCCAAAAAACTTAATTGCATTAGTAAATAAATATCTTGTACCAGAGAGATACAATGATCAACAAGGAAGGATTCAAGGAACTCTTCCCTCATCCAACTCCTTCTACATAGTACTGTACTTTCAGTCCAATTGAGTTATCTTCCAAGGCCTTACTATCTTTACTTATCATGACTTAACCAAGCTTATTCATTCAAAATTACTTATTTATTTATTTTTCTTTTTCCATCTGTACTTGTTTCCACAACTTCTCTTCTAAGGCTTACAACCATTTTAAACAATTCAGAGATTTTAGGGTGAGAAACATATTCCCCATTTTTCTCCTTATTTTCTTATGCAATCTACTCTTATTGTGATCTCCATTCTCTTTTCCTTGAGCAGTATTAGTTAGGTTCAACTCAACCTTCTTGCTAAATTAACAAATCTTTTGTTCACAATTAATCATGAACCTGTGCATTTTGCACATTACCATTCAGCTACCAAAATGGTCAACATTCATTTGTTAGTATTCCACTCATATATTTTGTTTTAAAGTAATACATGATTATTATTATTATATATATATATATATATATATATATATATATATATATATATATATATATACATACTTGAATCCCACTGCCCAATTCTCAACAATTATTAAGGTTGTGACTTGGTTCTCCTGACAGAGTATTCACACAGTTCCTCCCCAAGAAACTCCTTCAACACAAAAGTTACTTATTTCATATCCTTTACTATCTTTTATGGCCTCAACCTTGAGTTACATTCAACTAGTTTTCAAATATTCCATAAGGAATATAAACATGCATTTTTGTTATGCATCTAGATTATTTATCCACACATATTCCATATTTTGTTAACTTACATCCATGATGTAATCAACCAAATGCATAGTCATAATCCTATGTGTAGCTAGCATATGTGTATTTCATAGCTCACATACATCTTTACTTTAAAATCATCCAACTCATGATTTTTCACAATCATTGTCATTCGATCCTCAAAGGAATAATCATTGTGCCTCTTATCATGACAACAAAACATCCTTTATCATTTACTCTTACATCATACATGTGCATCACTTCCACATTTAATATCATTCACTCATATCTATTTTGTCTTAATATCGGTCTTCATATAAAGAAACCTCACAATGCATTAAATCCCTACACTCAAGCATATACAAACATCGTCAAACATTCATCATGCAAGCTCATTGCATGTACCTTTTCTATGTCATTCATACACATTGACATATAAGACTTCCAGATCCTTCTCCCAAGGATCTTTCAATCATTTTTATGACAAGTCTCATAGAGACACTCAACACTGAGCTTCTCTCTCAGTTGAGAGCTTGTAGTCGATTATTATTTTAAGCATGTATACATATTTTTGTACATATGTAGGTACATCACTTGTACCTTTTTACCTCATCCATTCACATTGATATTTTAGTTTTTAATATTAGTGTTCTTTAGTGACGGATTACAGTCAATAATATGACTAGTCTCACGGTCATAATTCATACCGATGTTTCCCTTTATACATGTCAATAACCAACAAGGGTCACTTTTTCCCTTTCTATTGTAAAACCCTTCCATAATTCAGAATTCAGAAGGTAGTTATTGTATCACTCAAGGAAATAATATAACCCATTCTAGTCTCTTATTCATGCCTCATTTCACTCTTGGTCATCAAATATCTACAAGGGGATATTTTCATAAACTACCTCTTATAGTTATTTGATTATACCAAGCCATATCCCTATGGCTACCATCCACCTTTGGATGTCAAACTGATCCATTGGTCATCTAGAAGTGTCCCAACACTTGTTTTACCACATTCAGGATCAAAATTTCAATAACAATTCTACCTTATCCTCACAAGGAACTATGTACTCAAATTCATCAACCTTTTACTTATTCTTTCATAGTCAAATCATCACAAACCATATGATCTATGATAATACCATATTTTTCAAAGAGGGATTACTCCAATAGGAAGTTTTTTTTAGTTATCATAGGTCAATTAGGTTTACCTCACATATTTTCATAAGGCCTCTAGATAGGGTAAATCATTCTCCCAATTCCAAATCCTTCGTTTAATTAACACTTTTAATTAACAAAGGCTTCATATGCCCACTTTTAAAAAATTATTTCCACCTATTCAGTCCATTTTCCTTCTGGACTCAAATACACCTTAAAACATGTTTATTCTATTTGCATCCAAGTTTTATTATTAAATCCCCTCGGCATAAACCCACTTTTGTAGGAATGTCTATCATTTCTCCAAAAGAAATGATAGGCTTCTTTTCCCATAGTTTAGCATAATTCAATCTTGTTGGGTAAAATCCCAACTGAATTTTAATCTTCATCCTTATCCTCAAGAAACTTATGAAGATAATTTCTATACAACAATAATACTCTCAACAGGCTCATCTTAGCCTTGTTAAAGTAGTCTCATGATTTTTGACCGGCCCATCCAAACCTGCGTTTGAATCATGCTCTACTAGATAGGGTAGGACAGTGTGACCTCTCCCTTAAAGTTTTCTAAGAAAGAAAGAAAAAATCACTTGACTCTTTCATGAGCCCAATCAAAACAAGTGTTTTTTCCCACTATGATACCAATTTGTAACACACCTGACCCCTAATTACCATTTTTAGGGATGGGTCATCAAAAATTTTCTTTCCTTAACCATCTTGAATTCTCTTCTTCTTATCAAGAGCTATATATTAACTACCTCCTTGCTCATATGTGAGCTCTAGATTGGGATTTACACACTTCCAAATCTCATCAGGCATTATTGGTCAAGGGCCACATGGTGCCCATGTAGTTTTGTCTCATTTGTACTATCCCAAGGTTTCCCAAAGTCTCAAATCTTCCTAATGCTCCTGCATCTATGGTGGAAATACATCCACCATTAAATCCATTGATGAGACTTCATCCTCATTCAACATACATGGTTACGGGAATTCAACATTCCATGCTTCGACATTGAATTCCCCTTTTTCTTTCTATGCCCATATCCTCTGGAGTCTCAAAATCCCATACTCTTAAAGGACCCTGAAATATTTCCATGTGGATCTGGCCTTCAACCCTTTTGACTTATCTAAGATAATACATCCCAAAATCCCATAGTTTTGAAGACCTGGTCTCACAAAGGATCTAGTATTACACATGATGGTGCATTAAATGTAGAGGCAAAGATAGGTGGGTCTCATGTACTCCGCTTGCTATTAGGCCAAGTGAATATGTGCCAGGGGGTGACATGCAGAAAGGGAAGAGATGAAACATGGATCCATAATTGGGTGACATGTGTCATGCTTTAATGGTCATATAAGGGTGGTAAAAAGCATGAATCAAGGAGACACATGG
>JZKD02S1642476.1:66157-103869 GCA_000966675.3 Picea glauca
TTTGGAACTTAGGATAAAATAATTTTCCATACTTTATGATTTTAAGATATATTAATAAAATATTCCTTTTTGGCTCAAGCTTCCAATCTTAGCCCCTTTCCTTAATTTAGCCCCTCCCTTTCCCTAACTAGTGGATTTTAGTCCCCCGTCTCTTTTATTGTGGTCAGTCTGCATGCAATGATGTATTTTATATTAAATATGAGACATGTACAAAAACAAGCACACTGGACTTTAACATCTAGGATCTCTAGCATAATCAAAACATAATATCCTAGTTTATAATAACTGGCTCACTAGCCTATAAAACATATCATATACACAAAGGCTCCCTGGCCTCCACATCATGCACACTTAAGATGTTGCGTGCGGTTTCCTGGAATGTGCACACCTCCTCTTTTTACTGTGCAATACCTGCGCACATTATGCCATGAAAGGTGCATCCAAAATTATATAAAAACAACTCACCAACTTAAGTACATTTGTATTTACATTTAAAATTGGGTTCAGCCTTAGGGATATTACATCTTGGATATATTTTCATGTACACCATGATGATCAATGATTTAGCTCAGGAAATGGACCTTGTCCATGATGAAGGGTCATTTTTCCAACTTGGAATATAGCCTGTACTATTGAAGGGTGTGAAGAACCTGTTGAATATGATGCAAGTGTTCTTCCCAGGTATTGTGGTAAATGAGAATGTCATCTATATACACTAATACAAAAGTATTGGTAAATCGTCACAACATATCATCCATCATCATCATGAAACTGGTTGGAGAATTTGTCAAACCAAAGGGCATGACCAATATTCAAAAAGACATTCCTTTGACTTGAAGGGGGTCTTCCATACATTTTTTTGTTCTATTGAGACCTGTTGGTAGCCATAATTAATATCAATATTAATAAAGTATTTTTCCCCCATGAGTTGATCAAGGAGGTCGATTCGGGGAATCGAGTACCTGTTTCTGACTGTGATTTTATTTAGGGCCCGATAATCAATGCAAATTCATCAAGTTCCATATTTCTTTTGTACCAACATGATTGGGCTCCTAGAAGGTGATGATATGGGATGGATGTGCCCCTTGTGGAGAAATTATTAGATATGTTGCTTGATCTCCTCATTCTCTAACAGAGAGCAGTGGTATATTGTCCCATTGGGTTCTGGTGGGTCAAGGATGAGATTGATAGGGTTCTTGAACTGACAGTGCAAAGGTACCCTGGTAGGTGAGGAGAAGATATATGAGTATTCGTCAATGACGTTATCCACTTGCTTCTTCTATGTGGAGAGGTCGGTCGTAGATACCCTGGATGTGGCTATGATATTTCATTCATTCTGAGAGAAAATCATGAAGAAGACAAAATTCCCCATGTGAGAGATGAACTTCCTGCATTTCTTAGCAGAGATCAATGAAATAGCACTAGATGGGACTACCTCGGGTATCATATACAATTTCTTGTTCAAAGTAATAATGACACTGCGAGGTGTAGAATCATATACAAGATGGAATTTCCATAAATATGGTTGGCCCAAAAGAACATTACAAACTTTGAGAGGGTAAACATCACATGATACCTCATATTTGAATGGCTTTATGCCATATGACAGGTGACATTGTTGGATCACGCGGATGTCACTTCCTTGGTGGAGCCATCTGATGGTGTAGGGTTGTAGGTGTGATGTTGTTGGAAGGGAGAGTCGCTTGAAAACCACTGATGAGATGAGGTTCTTCTAGATACCACTATCAATGATGAAGTGTAGCAGAATACCCTTCACCCACATCTGTGAATGAAAAATGCACTTGCCTTCCTCTGGCTCATCTATTTCACTGGGTTGGATCTTGGTGGTAGCAATGGTAGCACTATGTTCTTCATCAATAATCCATCTCCCCCTTTCTAGTTTTGACTCATAGTCAAAACCTGCATCAGATTCAAAGGATTTCACCTCAGCCACCACTGACTGATTCAAGAGAAAATCAATAGTATTATGCCATGGGCTCTTATGGAAGTCACACCACTTCTCGATATCTTTCTTTGTCTTTCCGATGTTGTTCTTTGCTTGCGGCCTGAAATAGTTTTCTAGAGGTGGTCTATATTTTTTCTGTCCTTTGTTCTGTGGGTTGGGTCTTCCCTTTCCTAGAATTTGTTGTGAGGGGTTCCCAGGCCCAAATTTCCACATCTTTTGTTTGAGATTCTTCTCAATTTTGAAAACATATCGGTAGGTCGGTAGGTCATGCCCAAGGATGAGATGTCAAAAAAATACATTTTTTCCTATATGTATATATGCATACCATCGCAATACTTTAGCACAATATGTTTCTCAAAATATTTGATGCCCAACTTGGTGCACAAGGTATGTAAGATATTTTTGAACTCGGGCACTACTTGGTTTCTTTCCTTCCGTGGTGTGGTCCATTTTGTGTAAAGGTCATGATAACTTCCAATAGGGTAGTATTGTTCCTTAATATAACCTGAAGGAATCCCAGGTGATCTTGACTATAAATAATGAGGGTTCCTCTAATTTCCTTCTTCTCACAAAAAGTTTCCCACCAATCTTTGACATGGGGAATGACTTTGAGGAGCACAAAAGTAATATTTTCTCTATTCGAGAAGTTATGGATAGAGAAATACCCTTATAAAATATTCAACCATTTGTCTACAACATTTTTGTCTATCTAACCTTCAAATATATGAATATATAAGTTTATTTGTACCTTGAAGGGGGCGATGCCTCCATTTGAGGAACATGTGTCGCTTGTTGGTAGTCGCCGAAGTATTTGTGCAAAATTATCCATCATCTTGTTCCTCTGTTGTATGAGGCCTTCCTCGAGCATCATTTTGAAGGGATATCATGTCCCATGATATTTATTTTCTCCTACCATGAGATATCACTTGTGCGTGTGAGATATTTTTTCCTCAAGAGAAACAAGCTTGAGATCCAATTCTTTGTACCCTGACCTCGTTGGGTACATGCATTAAGAACAACAAGGAGAAGACCACTCTAATACCACTGATCCAAATTTTATGATTAGAATGAAATGAATATAGATTATTATCAAAATATTCTTAACACATAATAACATATATACATTAAAATTGGTTTCTATTCAATAAGGAAATAAGATGAAACTGTAAAATGTAGCGAAAAACAAGCTTGCTAGAATGGTGGCGGCTTATATCTAAGAAGAGATGTGATGACTGCACTCATTCGCAAGAACATGAATACAGTGAGGCTCTGAAGGCATTTTTACAATAAATAGTAATTAAAAAAACCTTATACATCCAAAAACCTAACCCTAGGAG
Source organism: Picea glauca (assembly GCA_000966675.3). Classification (NCBI taxonomy): domain Eukaryota; kingdom Viridiplantae; phylum Streptophyta; class Pinopsida; order Pinales; family Pinaceae; genus Picea; species Picea glauca. The sequence continues at coordinate 69,461 of JZKD02S1642476.1, forward strand.
ATGAAGTGCCAAAATTCATGTGGGCCCCGTTTGGGTAAGTTAGTACATCAACTTCCTGGGGTCATAACTTTTGCATACAATATTCGTTTTAGGAGCATGATAACCCGTTGGAATCGTATATCTGATTAATACACATGTTTTTGTTATAATATGACATTTTCTATAGGTTGACTATGGATATCCCAAAAAACGTTGTTTAGGGCCTTAAACTGGCCTCGGAAGTCAGGGATGCAAAAACTAGGAAAAAATTGCCAAACTGGAAAAATGCCAAAATGAGCTAGTTGGAACAGGTGGGAGGCCACCGAAATCCATCTGGATCAATAGTATTATCCTATCCTCCATAGAAATATATTTTTCGTTGCACTTGTATCACAAGTATACAAAAATCATGAGATATTATCATCAATTTCAAATTCAAAATTTTGTTGCAAATCTGTCACCTACATATTTCCAAATTCCACATTTATTTTCATATCTGTTATGCATAGGAATCAGATTCATAAGTATGGGACTTTCCTTCCATAGTATTTTTTCTCAACAAGCAATTGGTCTTCCTTATGGGCTTACAACACTACCATATCCAAGACCCTTTTCTTCCTGCAGTTTGAACATTCCTCAGCCAAACAAATTGTTAGTTTTCCCTCACATTACATTTTAAAAACTATGCATACTAATAGTCCAATTCATTTTCATCTATTCAAGCGTACAAGGAAAAATGATATATAATTATTTATGTATGAATATTTTCAACACACTATTTTTTTCCCAATGTATTTTTAATTATGAAACAACTTCAATCCATGTGTCAATATTCATGGCTACATTCATACCCAATGTTCCCTTACATTGGGTTTAAGTTTTCCACACTCATGGAAAGAACATTTTCATGGCATGTTGGGGATCATCCAACCTCCTCACCATAAGGTTTAATTATTCTTGTTCATTATTGCAGCAGGATTGTGCTTCCTTCTATAGGATGATCACAATCCCAAACTAGCACATATGAAACTAAAACTTTCTCTTGAATTCACCCAAGTATTCTTCCTTCAATAGTAACCAGGGTGCCAACACTCATGGAGACCCAAAATTCTCTTTTCTTTAACACCTCTACAATTCAATAAGATTATTATAAGGTCTTTCTTCCTTAATTGGAAATCTATTGTTTTCCCTCCTATGAAAACATGCATTTTCTCAAAGCAACTGATGCAATGTGTTAACTATGAGCACGTTTATCCCCAATATCCCTATATTGGTCATTGTACCCATGGTAATCCTTACTCATTAATTTTTTTTCAAGGAATATAACTCATCCTTGACTAGCGTAGACTTCCTCTCTCTATTGTTTAGATCCTTCTTTCCCGAATCTTACCCCGCTTGGGTAGCAATGGCACAAAATAACCACTCAAAATTATTTTCATATCTTTAAGATAATGAAATTTTTAGAATGGATTATTACCAAATTCATTCACACCTTATGCCACATAGGTATGAGAATTTTTATACCTGCTCTGGCTACTAGAACCCTCTTTGACATTACATCACCAATGGTTCTTTATGTGGAATTTTAAAGTCCCTTCAACAATATTTTAACAACATCCTTCTCATAGCTCCATCTTTGGAAACTATCTTTCTCAATAGCTCCAATTTCTTTCTACATGTGACATACATCCCAAATATATTAGTCTTCATGTAAAATAAAAGTTATTTTATCATAGAATTCAAATGAACAAAACATTTTCATATATTCCCCAACATATCCTTATGCACTCTACCACATTACTCCTTAATGTGTTAGCTAGTGCAATCCCAATCAAATTTTTAGTTTTATACCATGATCATACAACCATCAACATCCTTATGCCAAAAAACTTAATTGCATTAGTAAATAAATATCTTGTACCAGAGAGATACAATGATCAACAAGGAAGGATTCAAGGAACTCTTCCCTCATCCAACTCCTTCTACATAGTACTGTACTTTCAGTCCAATTGAGTTATCTTCCAAGGCCTTACTATCTTTACTTATCATGACTTAACCAAGCTTATTCATTCAAAATTACTTATTTATTTATTTTTCTTTTTCCATCTGTACTTGTTTCCACAACTTCTCTTCTAAGGCTTACAACCATTTTAAACAATTCAGAGATTTTAGGGTGAGAAACATATTCCCCATTTTTCTCCTTATTTTCTTATGCAATCTACTCTTATTGTGATCTCCATTCTCTTTTCCTTGAGCAGTATTAGTTAGGTTCAACTCAACCTTCTTGCTAAATTAACAAATCTTTTGTTCACAATTAATCATGAACCTGTGCATTTTGCACATTACCATTCAGCTACCAAAATGGTCAACATTCATTTGTTAGTATTCCACTCATATATTTTGTTTTAAAGTAATACATGATTATTATTATTATATATATATATATATATATATATATATATATATATATATATATATATATACATACTTGAATCCCACTGCCCAATTCTCAACAATTATTAAGGTTGTGACTTGGTTCTCCTGACAGAGTATTCACACAGTTCCTCCCCAAGAAACTCCTTCAACACAAAAGTTACTTATTTCATATCCTTTACTATCTTTTATGGCCTCAACCTTGAGTTACATTCAACTAGTTTTCAAATATTCCATAAGGAATATAAACATGCATTTTTGTTATGCATCTAGATTATTTATCCACACATATTCCATATTTTGTTAACTTACATCCATGATGTAATCAACCAAATGCATAGTCATAATCCTATGTGTAGCTAGCATATGTGTATTTCATAGCTCACATACATCTTTACTTTAAAATCATCCAACTCATGATTTTTCACAATCATTGTCATTCGATCCTCAAAGGAATAATCATTGTGCCTCTTATCATGACAACAAAACATCCTTTATCATTTACTCTTACATCATACATGTGCATCACTTCCACATTTAATATCATTCACTCATATCTATTTTGTCTTAATATCGGTCTTCATATAAAGAAACCTCACAATGCATTAAATCCCTACACTCAAGCATATACAAACATCGTCAAACATTCATCATGCAAGCTCATTGCATGTACCTTTTCTATGTCATTCATACACATTGACATATAAGACTTCCAGATCCTTCTCCCAAGGATCTTTCAATCATTTTTATGACAAGTCTCATAGAGACACTCAACACTGAGCTTCTCTCTCAGTTGAGAGCTTGTAGTCGATTATTATTTTAAGCATGTATACATATTTTTGTACATATGTAGGTACATCACTTGTACCTTTTTACCTCATCCATTCACATTGATATTTTAGTTTTTAATATTAGTGTTCTTTAGTGACGGATTACAGTCAATAATATGACTAGTCTCACGGTCATAATTCATACCGATGTTTCCCTTTATACATGTCAATAACCAACAAGGGTCACTTTTTCCCTTTCTATTGTAAAACCCTTCCATAATTCAGAATTCAGAAGGTAGTTATTGTATCACTCAAGGAAATAATATAACCCATTCTAGTCTCTTATTCATGCCTCATTTCACTCTTGGTCATCAAATATCTACAAGGGGATATTTTCATAAACTACCTCTTATAGTTATTTGATTATACCAAGCCATATCCCTATGGCTACCATCCACCTTTGGATGTCAAACTGATCCATTGGTCATCTAGAAGTGTCCCAACACTTGTTTTACCACATTCAGGATCAAAATTTCAATAACAATTCTACCTTATCCTCACAAGGAACTATGTACTCAAATTCATCAACCTTTTACTTATTCTTTCATAGTCAAATCATCACAAACCATATGATCTATGATAATACCATATTTTTCAAAGAGGGATTACTCCAATAGGAAGTTTTTTTTAGTTATCATAGGTCAATTAGGTTTACCTCACATATTTTCATAAGGCCTCTAGATAGGGTAAATCATTCTCCCAATTCCAAATCCTTCGTTTAATTAACACTTTTAATTAACAAAGGCTTCATATGCCCACTTTTAAAAAATTATTTCCACCTATTCAGTCCATTTTCCTTCTGGACTCAAATACACCTTAAAACATGTTTATTCTATTTGCATCCAAGTTTTATTATTAAATCCCCTCGGCATAAACCCACTTTTGTAGGAATGTCTATCATTTCTCCAAAAGAAATGATAGGCTTCTTTTCCCATAGTTTAGCATAATTCAATCTTGTTGGGTAAAATCCCAACTGAATTTTAATCTTCATCCTTATCCTCAAGAAACTTATGAAGATAATTTCTATACAACAATAATACTCTCAACAGGCTCATCTTAGCCTTGTTAAAGTAGTCTCATGATTTTTGACCGGCCCATCCAAACCTGCGTTTGAATCATGCTCTACTAGATAGGGTAGGACAGTGTGACCTCTCCCTTAAAGTTTTCTAAGAAAGAAAGAAAAAATCACTTGACTCTTTCATGAGCCCAATCAAAACAAGTGTTTTTTCCCACTATGATACCAATTTGTAACACACCTGACCCCTAATTACCATTTTTAGGGATGGGTCATCAAAAATTTTCTTTCCTTAACCATCTTGAATTCTCTTCTTCTTATCAAGAGCTATATATTAACTACCTCCTTGCTCATATGTGAGCTCTAGATTGGGATTTACACACTTCCAAATCTCATCAGGCATTATTGGTCAAGGGCCACATGGTGCCCATGTAGTTTTGTCTCATTTGTACTATCCCAAGGTTTCCCAAAGTCTCAAATCTTCCTAATGCTCCTGCATCTATGGTGGAAATACATCCACCATTAAATCCATTGATGAGACTTCATCCTCATTCAACATACATGGTTACGGGAATTCAACATTCCATGCTTCGACATTGAATTCCCCTTTTTCTTTCTATGCCCATATCCTCTGGAGTCTCAAAATCCCATACTCTTAAAGGACCCTGAAATATTTCCATGTGGATCTGGCCTTCAACCCTTTTGACTTATCTAAGATAATACATCCCAAAATCCCATAGTTTTGAAGACCTGGTCTCACAAAGGATCTAGTATTACACATGATGGTGCATTAAATGTAGAGGCAAAGATAGGTGGGTCTCATGTACTCCGCTTGCTATTAGGCCAAGTGAATATGTGCCAGGGGGTGACATGCAGAAAGGGAAGAGATGAAACATGGATCCATAATTGGGTGACATGTGTCATGCTTTAATGGTCATATAAGGGTGGTAAAAAGCATGAATCAAGGAGACACATGGMATTTTGAATAGGGGCCCATGTCCCCCTAGGTGAAGTCAATGTGCCACATCGCTCTAGGATGACAGCAACATAAGTCTTCTAKACTCTCCTACTTGTGAGATCACTTGGAGMTTCGAAGCCTGAACTCCCTCCAGCRACCTCCCAACACCCCTCCTATCCTACATTCAAGATGTGTCCATGTAGACCCATAKATCTATGGCATCTGTTTCTTCACAACTTTGACATTCRGGGGTTTCCACTGTGTAATACCCTCTATACTACYAGAGTGGTCAGCACCGGGCTAACCATAGTCTATATCCAACAGTCAKGAGAGATCCTGACATGTCCTCAAATTGATGGTCCTCATTGCTTCATGACTTCAGTGGTCAATTCCATACTAATCGCGACTTAGATCCAATGRCCAAGAAAATTCCTGAAGCGTCATCGGATCTACGACTCTCCTCACTTCGTAAGTTCAATGTTCAAGGGTTTTACTCTCTTAACACTCTGTTGGAACATGGGAATACCCAAGGTTCAAGGCTTCAACAACGCATTAACAAAACCCTAACTACCGACCCTTTCAGCAACACCTGTGAAACACATGAAGTCTTACCCAAGGTAGAAGCAGGGTGGGTTGCGGGACTTAGATGTATGCAACCTAGATGGGACACAGATTTGTGATTACAAAACTAACAAAGAACTTAGCGGTTACTGTTCATTAACATTTAACACTTATTCACAACATGGATTGAAATCCTAATTAGTAATTACAGAACAACAAAGTATTAAACAAGATCTAATACATCCAGTCACTTAGCACATAGAAACAAATTAGATCTAGCATTTATTCACATAACTAGGCAGTAAACTATTATATCGTATGCATCTAACATATATCATTGCACTAAGCATACATCACATCAATAACATAACAACTATAATGCACAAAGAAACCACAAAACATGGTATATGTGGTTCACCCTAGTGTGGGGCCACATCAACCAACTCTTCTCTTCTTTATTGTCTTCTCTCAATATTCTATAGAACAAAGCCACAAGAACCCACTCCACATAGGATAGGATATCTGTACGCACCTTTCCATATCCTCCTTTCCCGAGCTAGGTTTAAGCACACAGTATTGTTATAATCTTCCCACAAGCTTCTTACAATCACTTGCACTTAGCTCTACAAGTTCTTACCAAACAGTATGCACAAAGCCTCTAGCTCTGTACTAAGCCAATTCTACTAGATTTCTCCACTTAGCACACTGACCTTTTCTTACATAACCTAGATATCTATTTATGCATTACAAAATGGGCCTAAACATGGGTAAACCCATGGGCTGGCATCCCATACCTGTTACATAAACCCTAAACCCAAAAATTCCCTAAGAAGGGGCTGAGATCATGTGATATCCACTTCACCTTACGCTCTACTTTGACCAGCATGTTAGGTACCAAATATGGTCAAACATGACCAAGGTTCTCAAAAACTTGGTCAAGGTCCAACATGCCCCCAACACTCACCTGTGACTCGTCCTGGGTCACTCTGATCTGGGTAACTCTGCCACAAATGCCTCAATATTGGATCGAGTTGCTTTGACTTGTTTCTTCACCAGATCCTCCCACTCAACGAACTCCTGAATAACCTTCTCATTGAAAGGTCCTTCCAATCACTGTTAAACTGAGGTGACTACTTGTTCTAGCTATGCACCTTGTCCTTCAATCTCCTAAAAAAGTATGCAAGTTGCATATTGCACTGGATGGAGTTGTTGGGTTACTTCCATGACCTTAATCTGAATGGAATGGGTGTGTTGCTAAACCATGCATTGTTCCTGGGATCATTTCATCATCTCAACCAGTGATAGTAGTTTCAAATATCCTTTCACTCTTGTTGCTTGTTGTTTTTCCTCCTGGAGATGTGAGTCCAGTGTCCTGAGCTTAGGGTCCTCTGCAAGGTGCTCATAGGTATATGCACTTCAACTATTAATCTGTTTACATTTGTTGGCCCTTGGTTGTGGAAGCAGGTGAAGATCAAGGAAGAAAAGACAAAATGTGAACTGCATAGAAGACACAGTGACTATTATTGGGTCAAAGTGAGCAAAAGAGAAAAAAATATGAAGAGAATTAAGAGAAATAAAGGTGTTGGATGTGGAGATAAAGGATGATAGATCAACAAGGAAGATGGATCATGGAAAACTCAACAAGTGAAAAAATCCACCGTTGGATTCTTTGGAGCATTGCAGGAGAAGGAAGGAAAGATAGGCTGGTGAAGCCCTAAAAAAGTGGGTCAAGTTGACCTAGGGTTTTAGACACCTAAGGCTTTTGTATCTAGGGTTTTGACACTTAGGTCTCGACCTAAGGCTGTCAATGAGCTATTGTAATGTATAAATAGAGGTGTAAAGGACCTGGGATGGGTTGGTACTAAGTTGGTTGAGGATTCATTACTATTGTTTGATCGAGTGAGTATGATTGTGTGAGAGAGAGAAGTGTTGAGTGTAGAGCCTTATGCTATTGTAATATCTTCATATGGGTTAGAGGATTAGTCCTGCAGTTGGGTGTGCAAGAAGGTGAGAGAAAGAAAGGAGAAGAAAGAAGATTTTCTAGCTAAGAGTGAAGACAAGAATTGTAAGCTACATATTAATAAATTATAAAGCATAGTTATGTGGACATAGCCCTAGAGAGAGGGTGAACCAAATATATCTTATGTTGTGTGTGTGATTGATGCTCTCTTCTTTGTCATTTGATATATTCTTATTTGCATTACTGTGTTAGATTTGATAGATAGTTGTGCGTAGTACATCTGGACTGGTAAGTGATATATAAATGTTCTATTGCTCTTGTATTAGATCCACTTGGTATTCCCTTTGGTTGTACACATCTTTGTCCTGCAACCCCCCCATAGCTACTTTGGGTGAGACTGCATCTACCTCACAGGTGTTGCCAAAATGGTCAGTAGTTAGGGATTTTTTGTGTGCTCTTGGATATGAACCGTGGGTATGCCCCTATGCCAACAAATAGTTTCGTTGTCAAGATCAAAATCTTCTTGAGGGAATGTCAAGGTGGTTTCCATCAAATATAGATATTTAGAAGTGGATAGAAGATCAAGAAAAGGACTTTGTTGAAGCCTAGAAAAATAACCCTAATCATAGTATAAAATATTGGTTGGAAAGATATATCTTTACTGATATACATGAGATTTTCTTTGGAGGAATCCATAGTGAGTTATACGAGTGGCTAGCTAAGTTAGAAGATACCCACTTTGAGATCATATCTAGGTCATCTATTGTTTGGATGTTGTCACTGATCAAGAAGGTCAAGAGAGTTGATAACATCATGTCAAGAGAGGTAGATCACTGGTTGGATATTACCATTGGAGGGTATATCACTGAGTTTGTTGTTGACAGAGTAGAATCGTATAGCCAAGCATAGAGATGTTTGTTTAAGGGACCTAGAGGAAAATTTTTACATTTTCTGAAGCTGAATATCAAGATGTTATTGCATGAGAAGAACATATTGAAGATATAATAGTCTTCTATATTGAAGAGCTAATGTTCAAGAACTCAAACAGCGACAACGACATAGAGGCTAGAAATATGCGCAGTGGAAGAGTGTTCAGAGAAGTTCCTCTTGCAAACCTGTTTAATCGGAACTACGTGGATGAGGGTTTCTACAGTGGAGAAGAGGCAGATATGATGGACAAGGAGAATTTAGAGTCCATTGGGCCAGAAGAAGGGAAAGCTGAAGAACCTCTCCACGAAGAGCCAAAATCTTTAGGAACTGTGCAAATTGTTGAAGTAAGTACTATTACTCCTCATGTTGATTCAACGATGTTAAGAAATCAGAGTAATCAAAGTCACCCAAGTGTTCAGAGCACTATCACTAGTAACCCAACACTCACTCAGCCAGGAAACCTAGGCAGATCTATGGTAGATGAGATGAGGTTACCCACCTTCAAAGGAGATGGATCTGAAGACCCTGATCAACACTAGTTTCTATGCGAAGCTGTTTGGAGTATTAAGAATGTCACTGACAAAGCTGTCAAACGTGCTCAGTTTAGTACTATCCTAAGAGACCGTGCACTGAGTTGGTACATGAAGTTTGTTAAGGGAATTTCCCATCCTAAACTACTGAATGAGATAAAGAATGCACTGATTTCCAAGTTTAAGAAACCCAAGTCAGAGTCACAGTGTATTACAGAACTAAAAAAAATCAAGAAGACAATAGCTAAACTAGTATGGGAGTTTGATCATAGGTTTAAAACCTTGACCGACCACTTGAGTTTCTAGATCCTAGATGAGTAGAACAAGGAATGGTTCATTGCTTCTCTCTTATCGTACATCAGAGTTCCTATGATGCAACAAAAGATTGCTTCATAGGCTAAGGCTTTGGAGATCACCATGAAGATAGAATCAACCCCTATGGGAGAATCCAACTCAGGTATGAGTCAAATCTTGAGTCATCTAACTAGTTTGTCTCTATAGGTCAAAGATCTAACTAGTTTGTCTCTATAGGTCAAAGATATGAAGAAAGACAAGGGAAAAGAAAAAAGAGAAGACATCTGGTGTGTCATATGCAAATCATAAGGCCATGACAAGGAATATTGTCCCCTATTTCATGAATAATTGGCCTATGGAGCTCATAGTTCCTTGAAGCAAGTTACCCTACCCTGGTGTGAGGTATGTAGAAATAGACATCGCCCTGGGGAGTGATATTACATGAAAAAATATGTTTAGAAACCCACAAATTTGTATTACACATTATGTAAGTCTGTGGGGAATGATAATAGGGATTGTAGGGCTTACAAACTCATGAATGAAAGGTCAAGGGATATATAAAAAATTCAATGTGAATTACAACAAGAAGGAAACACTACACAGTATAAATCCCCTGGGAGAGGAAATTTCAACCCTCATGGTGGCTTCCGAATAAGAGGAAGAGGAGGAGGTATGGGTCAAGGTCGAGGATAGATAATCTGTTATAACTTTGCATAGCTAGGACACTTAGGAAGGTACTGTCAAAACCCATGTACCACTTGCAGTTATTGCAACTCCTTCAAGCATGTTATCGAGTAATGTCTAGCATTGATAGTTAAACTTCAAGAGAGATAGGGAATTCAACAGATACTGCAAATAAAATTAATCAAAGGAGAGCCTCACGGATCAGACCCTAGAGTGGTTATTATCACTCGAGTAGGCATTGTTATAGGAAAAGACAGAATGACCTAAGGAAAGACTACAGAAGAGTCAGGAGTTAGGAAATATGAAGAGAAGACAAAAAATTTAGATGCAAAGAAAGAAAAACAAATGTTTGGGGAGGCAAGAAGAGAATTCAAAGGAGGCCAAGGTTATTCATCAAAGACAAGACTAGAAGTAAGAGAATGTGGAATTCCTCTAGAATTCGATCAGTCTTCTTTACCCGGAGATGGAAAAGAGGTAAGTAAACTTGTCAGTTTCTTATATAGGTTTATAGAGTTGATTAAATATGAAAGATCCATACAAGAACTACAAAATTTGGTCAGACAGTATGATACAGGAAGGGTAGATCCTTTACTAAATAAAGTAGTACATCAACTATCCAAGAAGAGAAGGCAAAATAAGGAACTACACCTGAATGCTCAAATTGGAGAGTATGATATAGACTATGTGGTCCTACACTTATGGTCGAGGGTCATTGTCATGACGAAGAAAAACTGGGCACTGATGGGAAAACCTAAGTTGATATATTCCCCTATCAGACTTAGGATGGATAATTGACAAGATGTCAACCCCTTTGGAAGATTGGAACATGTCCCTGTGGACATCAATAGAGTGAGGATGTTTATAGACTTTGAGGTAATTGAGATAGTTGATGATAGTTGTCCTTACCCTGCACTGTTAGGATTTGATTGGGATTTCAATAATTCTACTGTGGTCAATTTAAAGAAAATATGAATGAAGTTTGAAGGATATTTCCTTAGGGTCATTGCACCTTTAGATCTCGATGAAGGTCATTGATACACAGATCCCATTAGAGAAGAAGACCATGCATATGAACTAGAAAACATATACAAATTAACAACCAGACAATAGGATTACATTAATCCTATGACAGATGGAAATTTGAGCTGGCAAAGTGGTAGTTCATGGTCCTCAGATTCATAAGAAGCACTAGATAACTGGCAGAAAAAAATGTACAAAGTATCTACAAGGAGATGTGCTAGACTAACTAGAGAAGTACGTTGGATCGACACAACATTAAGTAACTTACCCACCTTTGATGGTCTGAATCCTTTAGAAACCTTCTTGTCAGACTTTGAATAAAGTGTACCATTGCAACAATGATTTTTGGAAATGGACGAGGCCTTGAAAGCCACACCAGTAAGATGGTGGGGGACACACAAAAACAAAATTATAGGATGGGTACGATGTCGTACTTTGATGAAAACACGGATCTCAGTGAAATTAGAAGGATGTGAAGTTATATACACAGGTCGGATTTGTCTGAAGGACCATGTGCGAAGTTGTGAGGAAGCATGGAGAAACATTCCTCTAGAATAGTGGGTGCACAAATTCATTAATACGTTGGACACAACCCCTATCAACTGGTACCTTCAAGCAGAGTTGCACCTCATCACTGCAGATTGGGAAGGTATGACTCATAACTTTGTCACTACCTATTTATTTGAAAGCCAATATCCTATAGTATATTAATCATTATTGGTGATAAGACATAAAGTGTTTGAGGAGGCACCTAGCCTCCCCTTGGAACAAGAAGAGGATGAATGGAATGCACCTCTCCAGAAACTGCAAGGTTGTTACAACATCAATATTGATGAAGACGATGATCCTAGGAAGGTGAACATCATATAAATAGAAGGCCATAGAGATGTGGAAGGACTCGGAGTTGAGACACCATTTATTGTACATCTAATCAAGAAAATCAATATTGGAATAGAACAAACATCGAAGCTTGCAAATGTTGGATATTATTTGGATGCTGCCACTATTGACAAGATCACAGAATTGCTACATGAGTATCAAAACTTGTTTCCAATCAAGTTTAATGATATGAAGGGAATTAAAGGGCCTATGGGAGAGATGAGGATACCTTTGAAAATATATGCAAGACCAGTCAAATAGAAACCCTATAGATTGAACACTAAATATAAGGATAAAGTGAAGATTGAACTCGACAGAATGCTGGAAGAAGGGATTATAGAAGCTGTCAAAGAATCAGAATGGATTATCCCTATGGTGGTACAAGAAAAGAAGACATGAGAGATTAGGATCTATGTCGATCTCATGAAGTTGAAGGATGCATGTTTGCATGACCCCTTCCCTACGCCATTCACTGACGAAGTGTTAGATAATGTAGGAGTCCAGGAAGTATATTCTTTTACAAATGGATTTTCAGGATACCATCATATCTGGATTGCCAAGGAAGATCACCATAAGACCACCTTTTCCATAGAATGGAGATCCTACAAATATACAATAATGTTGTTTAGATTGAAGAATTCCCTAGCCGTCTTTTCCAGGGTGGTGGTCGAAGAATTCAATTAGTTTCTACATAATTTTCTAGAAGCATACTTTGATGATTGGACTATATTTAGTTTATTGCAAAATCATATCGAATGTTTAAGGCTAATGTTGGACAACTGCAGGCAATGTTAGATTTCCTTAAACCTGAAGAAGTGCATTTTATTTTCACCATTTGGAGCGTTGTTAGGTCATATTGTGTGCAAGCAAGGATTGTTGGTAGATCCATCTAAAATTTCCATCATAGTTGATCTATCCCCTCCTACTTCAGTCAAACATCTATGTACTACGCTGGGACACATTGGATATTACAGGAAGTTCATTAAAGGCTATGCCCAGATTACAACACCTATGGATAAGCGTTTGAAGAAAGACTGTCAATTTCACTCGATAGAAGAATGCCAGTAGAGATTTGACACATTGAAACAGAAAATGGTTACTACGCTTATTTTGGTTTTCCCAGATAGGAGAAAGAAATTTCATGTGCATGTCGATGCATATTCTATTTCATTAGGAGTTGTGTTAGCATAACCGAGAACAGGAAACATCAACTACCCGTTATCTTTTGCTAGCAGGAAACTATCCACAATAGATATTGATTACACCACCACTGAGAGAGAAGGGTTATCCATGGTGTATGTGCTATAGAAGTTCCTCCACAAATTGTTGGGAGGACACTTTAAAATGTTCACTGATCACTCTGTGCTGAAATACCTAGTCAACAAGCCAATGTTGGGGGGGAGAATATGCAGATGGCTTCTGTTATTTCAGGAATATGATTTTGAGATCATGGTTAATCCAGTAAGAATGAACAAAGGTCCTAACCACTTGTCGAGGTTGGAACATGGAGAAGATCCTACTAGTTTGGAGGATACACTGTCAGATGCACAATTGCTATCCATTAGAAATATTGATGACCACTTTGTAGAAATAGTCTAGTTCCTGTCAACAGGAATGGCACCTAGTGAATATACAATCACCTAGAAGAAATAACTAGTAGTGCACACTGCGGAATTTTCACTTATAGTTGGAAAACTATATAAGATGGGACTTGATGAGATACTAAGGAGGTGTGTTATGGAAGCAGAGTGACCATTGATCCTCGTCGAAGCTCATGAATTCATCATAGGAGGACACTACGTAGGGAAAGCAACTATGCAGAAGGTTCTTAGAGCTGGCCTTTGGTGGCCTACCTTACACAGAGATGCTAAGGACTATTACAGAGCCAGCAATGTATGCCAAAGAGTTGGAAAACTATCCAGAAGAGATGAAATTTCATTAGCACCATAGCTGAATCTACAAGCATTTGAGAAATGGGTCATTGACTTCATGGGACCTATTAACCCACCAGGGAAGAGCACATGAGCAAGGTACATAATCACTGCAACATAGTACTTGACCAGATGGGCCGAAACAAGATAAGTTAAGGACTGTAGTGCCACTACAACTGCGTGCTTCATATTTGATGAAATCATAACCAGGTTTGGATGCTCGAAGATCATTATGAGCGATCAAGGTGCACAGTTCATCAATAAAACAATTGAAGCCTTGAATGAGGAATTTGCAGTCCATCATCAAAAGAGAACACCTTACCATCCACAAGAGAATTTGACAGTTGAAGCATACAATAAGATCTTGGAGACAGTGCTAAAAAATATTTGCAGTGTGAACAAGGATGACTGGGATTTAAGAGTACCAGCAGTACTATGGGCCTACAGAACCACCTACAAGAAGTTGACAATGTAGACTCCATTCAAACTAGTTTATGGTAACGAAGTTGTTCTCCCAATGGAATATTTGGTACCCATCTTACAAATTGTTTCCTTTATAGATATGGATGAAACTGGCATTTTTTGAGAGAGGCTTGTGCAATTCGTCGAACTAGAAGACTGATTCATTGCAAGATTTCACCAGCAGGTTCAGAAGGAAAGAGAGAAGGCCTACCATGATAGACACATCAATAAAAAGGTATTTAAGTAAGGTGATATGGTATTCATATATGACAATAAGTTCATGAATCATCCTGGGAAGTTCAGAATGCATTGGCTTGGGCCATATGAGGTCACCTATGTCATAGAAGGAGTTGCGCAGTTGAATACTTTGAATGGGGAATGGAAGGAAGGTTTGGTGAATGGGAGCTGACTGAAGTTTTACTATGAAAACCAATTTCCTCACAACTCTCAGTAAAAGCTTGAGGAAAAGGGTCTAGGTATCAGTTGTAGTTGAAACTAGGTACCATACATAGAAAAGATAGTCTGCACATGGAAGGGAGGCATGGAGCACATAACAAAGGTTTCCCTATGTAGTCTGAATATGAAGAAAAGTAGAGGGATTAGATATGAAGTACCTCAGGATGAGTCACAGGTGAGTGTTGGGGGATTTTGGCCCTTGGTTGTGGAAGCAAGCGAAGATCAAGGAAGAAAAGGAAAAATGTGAACTATGTGGAAGACACAGTGACTATTATTGGGTTGAAGTGAGCAAAAGAATAGAAAATATGGAGCGAAGTAACACAAAGAAATGAATTGGATGTGGAGATCAAGGATGACAGATAAAAAATGAAGATGGATCATGGAAAACTCAACAATAAGAAAAAGCCACCATTGGATTCTTTGGAGCATCGTGCAAGAAGGAAGGAAAAATAGGCTGGAGAAGCCCTGAAAAAGAAGGTCAAGTTGACCTAGGGTTTTAGACACCTATGGTTTTTGTATCTATGGTTTTGACACTTAAGTCTTGACCTAAGGCTGTTGGTGAGCTACTGTAATGTATAAATAGAGGTCTAAAGGACCTAGGATGGGTTGGTACTAAGTTGGTCGAGGATTCATTACTATTACATGATCGAGTGAGTACGATTGTGTGTGAGAGAGAAGTGTTGAGTGTAGAGCCTTATAGTATTGTAAAATCTTTAGTTAGGTGCAAAGATCAGTCCTATAGCTGGGTGCGTAGGAAGGGGAGAGAAAGAAAGGATAAAAAGAAGATCTTCTAGATAAGAGTGCAGACAAGAACTGTATGCTACATCTTAATATATTATAAAGCACAGTTCTGTGGACGTATCCCTAGAGAGAGGGTGAACCATGTATATCTTGTGTTGTGTGTGTGATTTATTCTCTATTCTTTATCATTTGATATAATTCTATTTACATTACTATGTTAGATCTAATAGATATTTGTGTGGAGTATATATGTATTGGTAAGTGATATATAAATGTTGTATTTCTCTTGTATTACATCCACTTGGTATACCCTTTGGTTGTAGACAACTCTGTCCTACAACCCCCCCATAGCTACTTTGAGTAAGACTGCATCTGCCTCATAGGTGTTGTAGAAAGGGCCAGTAGTTAGGGCTTGTTGGTGGCTCTTGGATATGAACCTTGGGTCTTCCCATGTGCCAACAACATTCCAAGGATAATGCCTTGATTCTCTCAACTTCTCTCCTCACAGTTTCTTCTCTTAGATCTCACACTTCCTGCGGAGTGCTTGGCACTGCTTGTAACTCCAGTTTGGCTATCCTCTATTGGAGCTATTGAATGGATTCGACAAGACTCCCTAATTGTATTTCTAATGGGTCTTCTTCCATCTGTTCTAATCCTTTCACAGAGTGAAGTTCTCTAATGACTGCTTATTTAACTCCAATATTCTCTGCGGGCAACCTTTCCTTCTCCTTATGGATCTGCCCTTTATCCTCTGCAAACTTCACTTAGATGTTGTATTTTTCCTATTGCACAACCTGAAGTTGTTCTCTAGATTCATCTTTTCCTTTATTTAAAGACTCTATGGCATGCTCCTTTTCCTCCTAGACACGATGAATGCAAGCTTCGGTCGCATCTACTATTCGATAGAGCTAGGCATGTTCATCTCCCAAATCTATTCCTTCTAATGATGGGGGTGTAGTAGACACTGCGCAGTAGGAGTGGAGGTCTTGTTGTACCCCCTTCATCTCTTCTTCAATTATTTCATACATGGTCTCTTGTTTGGCTTCATTTCGTTGTAAGATATCTTATAAGGTATCTGAGATAGCGACAATAATGAAATCTATGTCATCCATCGTGAGCACATTCTACATCTATGGTTTACTATCTTTGGACTTCTTTTGTGATGTAGGTTTTGTGGGGGAAACCTTTATTTTCTTGGAGGTCTCATCTTCATCAATAGGGTCCCTAGGCGGTGTTACTTCACCTTGTTTCTTCTCATATTCTTCTCCTTTGTCTTCTTCTTTGTCTACTTCTTTGTATACTTCATCATCACCTCCCCCTCCATATGAGTCTAAAGAAGTCTCTTCTAATGCATTTTTCAGCTTTTGTACCTCTTCCTTTTATTCCTTCTGCTACTATTGGGTGCATCATACTCTTCCTGAGTGACCAGACAACTTTGGATTAGGTTGATGTCAGACAGCTCTACCTGGTCGACAAGTACAAGGAGCTCTATGGGACACTCCTTAGTTATTTCTGATCCAGGTGGATATTGGTGGCCACCCACCTTTTCCAACTGGCTCAAAACAACTTTATGGCAATTTTGACAATTTACTATTTTTAGCAGGTTTTAACTTCCAGGGGTATTTTGAGGGCCTAAATGAAGGTTTTTTGAGATAAAGGTTATCAATGATATCCAAAGGTATATTGAGACCCTAAAATGAATCTCCTCAACAATACCTTTCCAACGAGCTATCACACGCCTAAAACGGAGATCGTATGCAAAAGTTACGACCCTGGGAAGTTGATGTACTCACTTACCCAAACGGGGCCCACATGACTTTTGGCGCTTCATCTCCTAGGGTTAGGTTTTTGGATGTCTAGTATTTTTTTCATTCTCGTTTATTGTAAAAGGGCCTTCAAATCCTCATTGTAATCATATTCTTGTGAATGCAAGTATCCGTCACATCTCTTCTCAGAGATACGTTGCCTCCATTCTAGCGAGTCTTTCACTCTGTATTTTTATAGTCTCTGTACATTTCTCTGATTAATAGAAATTGTGTATTACTATCTATCAGTGTTTATGGTTGCCTCTCTAATACATTTTTGTTATTTTATTGAATATTTTCAATATCCCTGTGCATTTCTTTATTATATCTTCGCTCTCATTTCGTGCCAAAAATAATCTGGATCAGTGGTATTAGAGCAAGATGCTCTTGATTATTTTTTTTTTCAGTGCATGAACCTGATGAGGTCCCGAATATAGAAAGTTGGGTCTCGATCTTGTCTCTATTGAAGACAATTTCTCTCACACACCCAAGAAACCCTCAATGGCGGAAGAAAAGAAAGTCGACGGAGCAGACAATCCTATCAATCTGTTGCTTGAGCAAGCTCTCACACGACAGAGGGACGAAATGATGGAGAATTGTTCCCACATCCTTCAATGCCTACCGATAGCATCAGGCATATCTTCATCAAGAAACCACTTTGGAGGCACCTCGCCTTTCAAGGTATAGGTTAATTTTGATATTCCCGTATTTGAAGGTCAAATAGATGAAGATGCCCTAGATAAATGGTTAAATCTGCTAGAAGGTTATTTCTCTGTTCACAATTTTTCCAACAAAGAAAATATCACCTTTGCACTCCTTAAAGATCTCCCTCATGTCAAACATTGATGGGAAACTTACTGGGAGCAAAGTTCCACAGAGGATTCTGGAATATATGCGGCCGATCCCGCTTGGGATTTTTTTGTGGATGCAGTAAAAGAACAGTATTACCCTGTTGGCAACTATGAGGACCAGTACATGAGATGGACCACACTATGGCAAGAGAGGGGCCAAGCAGTTTCAGATTTCACCAATACCTTCCATACCTTGCGCACCAAGCTGGGTATCAAAGACTCCGAGTGACATTTGGTTCTGAAATACCATGGGGCTCTACACAGATACATCCAAATTGAAATGGATTTTCTGGACATCTCATCACTCGGTGTTGCTTATCAATATGCTATTAAAATTGAGCAGAAATTTAAGCACCAGAACAAACGGAAATTCGAGTCTGCAAATCCGAAACAACCAAAGTATGACAAAGATGACCCAAACAAACAGTCTCTCAAAAACCATTCCAAGACACAAGAAAAGAAGGGTCATGGGAAGACAAAGATGGACACCGGAAAATGGTGCGATTTCCAAAATATCCCTTGGCAAAACACCGATGAATGTCACTCAAAATAATCATTGGTGGTCGAGATCAAAGACAAGGAGTCGAACCCTGATTCAGAATCTGATTATGAAAATACTGGTAAAAGACAGATCATCAATGCAGACCCCACTATTATTGTCACGACCATAGCAATTCAACCAGAAGAACCAACAGATCCAAAAGAGGGGGAGCGCCTTTTTCATTCACATATTTGGGTGAAGGGGACTCTGCTGCATTTTATTGTTGATAGCGGAAGCCAGAAGAACCTCATCTCAACAAAGGTCGTCAAACAGTTGGGATTTTCAACAACACCACACCCACAACCATACAGCATCGAGTGGCTTCGCCAAGGATGAGATCTTCGTGTCAGCCAACAATGTCAATTATCATATGACATCCAACCCTTCAACGATGAGGTATTATGTGATGTTTCCCCATTGGATGTCTATGATGTTCTCTTAGGTCAGCCATATATGTGGAAATTCCATGCTATCTATGACTCTCAACCTCATAGTGTCATTATTACTCTGGGGGGTCATCTCTACAGGATACCAGAGGTAGTTCCGACTACTTCTCCACATAAACAGTGCCGCAAGGTAGTATCTCATACTGCAAAATTCATCTTCTCCACAATCTGTTCAAAGGGTGAACAGAAGGATACTGCAGCCACCACAGCTTCGGCCAAAGCACCTTTTATCCAACAGAAGCAGGTCGACAAGGTTGTAGTAAAGCATGAATATTCCTTCTGCACATAGTCATCTAAAATAGCCAGACTGGTTAAAGAGGTCCAAACCTTCTAGCCACAGGTTCGTGACAGATTTCCACAAACTAAGCAGCGTGACTTCTCCAGCAAGACAAGCAGCTCACCAAGATGCAGATTCAATAAATGCTTTTCCTTCTCCCCCAGAAACTCAACGCAATGGAGACCATTGCTTCCTAAAGAGGGAGGATTGATCCAGGTGGATATTGGTGGCCACCCACCTTTTCCAACTGGCTCAAAAAATCTTTATGGCAATTTTGGCAATTTACTATTTTTAGCAGGTTTTAACTTCTGGGGCCATTTTGAGGGACTAAATAAAGTTTTTTCAATAAAGAGGTTATCAAAGATATATTAAGGCATTATTGATCCCCCAAAATGAATCTCCTCGAAAATACCTTTCCAACGAGCTATCACATTCCTAAAACGGATATCGTATGCGAAAGTTACGACCCTGTGAAGTTGATGTACTCACTTGCCCAAACGGGGCCCACATGACTTTTGGCGCTTCATCTCCTAGGGTTAGGTTTTTGGATGTATAGGACTTTTGGAATTCCCATTTATTGTAAAAGGGCCTTCAAAGCCTCATTTTAATCATCTTCTTGTGAATGCGAGTAGCCATCACATCTCTTCTCAGAGATACACTGCCTCCATTCTAGCGAGTCTTTCACTCTGTATTTTTATAGTCTCTGTACATTTCTATGATTAATAGAAATCATGTATTACTGTATATCTGTGTTTATGGTTTCCTCTCTAATACATTTTTGTTATGTTATTTAATATCTGCAATATCCCTGTGCATTTCTTTATTATATCTCCGCTCTCATTTCATGCCGAAAATAATCTGGATCAATTTCTTCCATGTCCTCCTCAATGATCTTGTAGTAATATTTGATCTCTTCTCTATGTTCATCTCCTCACACAATGATATAAATTAAATTTATATCTGTGCAGAAATTCACAAATAGTCTGAACCTGTGCAGGGTATTTGGTGGCATGTGAGGGGAAGGCTCAATAGCCCTCTTCAACTAAGGGTAATAGGTGTGGAACGTCTTGTTTGACTACCATTGGTTATCCATGTCACTCAAATACCAGAGCGTGGTGAACTTCAAAACTAAGGGTTATGATGGATCATTCTCAGTGTATTTCACACCTTCCGACATCTCCCAAGAAATGAAGGTGATGAGGATCAATAGCCAAATGAAGTGGAGCTCATAGCCCTGATCCTAAGATTCGTAGAAATAGTGCTCTAACTAGTTGATGAGGAAGCTTTCCCCATTCATTTGTAGCCCTTCCATGCATTTTCCTGCAAGGTCGACAACAAACACCATGACCTGCATGGGTCTATTCTTCCTTGCTAGATTACCAACAATTAATTGGTAGGATAGGTGCACTGTGCCATTCTATATGGAGGATACCTTGTATCCTCACTTCCCTTTTTCCACATTGCCATAGGTGTCTTTTATTTTCTGCACAAGTGTGCGATCTGTAGCCTCTCCTAGATAAAATTCTTCTAGGTTTGGTCCTTGCATGCTTAATATGGTGATCCTATGGATCAGCGTCATATCAACGATGATGGATATTTCCAGCCACATATAACCACCATGCAATAATAACAGTAGGAGTTTAACGCACACATTAACATCCTGGTTCCTTCCAAAGTGTGGTATCTTCATCATGTTCAATATGGTGGACCTCGTGATGCCATGGTCTATGGATGGGGGATGATATTCGACTTCTTCCCCTTTCTCTTGGTCAAATAATTGTATGGTGTGATCATGCCATATATCTTGCAGTATCCTAAGTTATAGTCACTGATCTTCAATGTCAGAATCCTATCCAACTACAGTCTGACTATGTGTATGCCCTTTGGGAGGTACGTAGTGATGATTGTGTAGTTGAAGTCCCTTGGGACATTGTCATGACTCACCACACTAGTCATAGGTGATATGTAGTTGGGAAGGATAGATGGGATGAGTTTCTCATTCACTAAGTCATCATGATGCTTCATTCTTTTCTCTGTCATAGCTCAGGATGGTTCAGATCCATGAACAATCAACGAAGATGCTTGCACTCCTCTCTTCAATGAGGCTTGGATACTTGCAGACATCACCTTCTTAGCCATGAGGTCTATTAGGATCTCTTCGATGACTTTTGTTACTGCACTAATTTTTTCTAACATGCACACTCAATATCTGATATCTCAAGTCAGTGAACAACACTCAATGTAACAAAACGTATGGTGAGGTCTCAATAATCACTGCATGAAAGCAACTAGTTCTTTGTGGGCTCAAATAATCACAATTGGNTTGTTGGGAGGACACTTTAAAATGTTCACTGATCACTCTGTGCTGAAATACCTAGTCAACAAGCCAATGTTGGGGGGGAGAATATGCAGATGGCTTCTGTTATTTCAGGAATATGATTTTGAGATCATGGTTAATCCAGTAAGAATGAACAAAGGTCCTAACCACTTGTCGAGGTTGGAACATGGAGAAGATCCTACTAGTTTGGAGGATACACTGTCAGATGCACAATTGCTATCCATTAGAAATATTGATGACCACTTTGTAGAAATAGTCTAGTTCCTGTCAACAGGAATGGCACCTAGTGAATATACAATCACCTAGAAGAAATAACTAGTAGTGCACACTGCGGAATTTTCACTTATAGTTGGAAAACTATATAAGATGGGACTTGATGAGATACTAAGGAGGTGTGTTATGGAAGCAGAGTGACCATTGATCCTCGTCGAAGCTCATGAATTCATCATAGGAGGACACTACGTAGGGAAAGCAACTATGCAGAAGGTTCTTAGAGCTGGCCTTTGGTGGCCTACCTTACACAGAGATGCTAAGGACTATTACAGAGCCAGCAATGTATGCCAAAGAGTTGGAAAACTATCCAGAAGAGATGAAATTTCATTAGCACCATAGCTGAATCTACAAGCATTTGAGAAATGGGTCATTGACTTCATGGGACCTATTAACCCACCAGGGAAGAGCACATGAGCAAGGTACATAATCACTGCAACATAGTACTTGACCAGATGGGCCGAAACAAGATAAGTTAAGGACTGTAGTGCCACTACAACTGCGTGCTTCATATTTGATGAAATCATAACCAGGTTTGGATGCTCGAAGATCATTATGAGCGATCAAGGTGCACAGTTCATCAATAAAACAATTGAAGCCTTGAATGAGGAATTTGCAGTCCATCATCAAAAGAGAACACCTTACCATCCACAAGAGAATTTGACAGTTGAAGCATACAATAAGATCTTGGAGACAGTGCTAAAAAATATTTGCAGTGTGAACAAGGATGACTGGGATTTAAGAGTACCAGCAGTACTATGGGCCTACAGAACCACCTACAAGAAGTTGACAATGTAGACTCCATTCAAACTAGTTTATGGTAACGAAGTTGTTCTCCCAATGGAATATTTGGTACCCATCTTACAAATTGTTTCCTTTATAGATATGGATGAAACTGGCATTTTTTGAGAGAGGCTTGTGCAATTCGTCGAACTAGAAGACTGATTCATTGCAAGATTTCACCAGCAGGTTCAGAAGGAAAGAGAGAAGGCCTACCATGATAGACACATCAATAAAAAGGTATTTAAGTAAGGTGATATGGTATTCATATATGACAATAAGTTCATGAATCATCCTGGGAAGTTCAGAATGCATTGGCTTGGGCCATATGAGGTCACCTATGTCATAGAAGGAGTTGCGCAGTTGAATACTTTGAATGGGGAATGGAAGGAAGGTTTGGTGAATGGGAGCTGACTGAAGTTTTACTATGAAAACCAATTTCCTCACAACTCTCAGTAAAAGCTTGAGGAAAAGGGTCTAGGTATCAGTTGTAGTTGAAACTAGGTACCATACATAGAAAAGATAGTCTGCACATGGAAGGGAGGCATGGAGCACATAACAAAGGTTTCCCTATGTAGTCTGAATATGAAGAAAAGTAGAGGGATTAGATATGAAGTACCTCAGGATGAGTCACAGGTGAGTGTTGGGGGATTTTGGCCCTTGGTTGTGGAAGCAAGCGAAGATCAAGGAAGAAAAGGAAAAATGTGAACTATGTGGAAGACACAGTGACTATTATTGGGTTGAAGTGAGCAAAAGAATAGAAAATATGGAGCGAAGTAACACAAAGAAATGAATTGGATGTGGAGATCAAGGATGACAGATAAAAAATGAAGATGGATCATGGAAAACTCAACAATAAGAAAAAGCCACCATTGGATTCTTTGGAGCATCGTGCAAGAAGGAAGGAAAAATAGGCTGGAGAAGCCCTGAAAAAGAAGGTCAAGTTGACCTAGGGTTTTAGACACCTATGGTTTTTGTATCTATGGTTTTGACACTTAAGTCTTGACCTAAGGCTGTTGGTGAGCTACTGTAATGTATAAATAGAGGTCTAAAGGACCTAGGATGGGTTGGTACTAAGTTGGTCGAGGATTCATTACTATTACATGATCGAGTGAGTACGATTGTGTGTGAGAGAGAAGTGTTGAGTGTAGAGCCTTATAGTATTGTAAAATCTTTAGTTAGGTGCAAAGATCAGTCCTATAGCTGGGTGCGTAGGAAGGGGAGAGAAAGAAAGGATAAAAAGAAGATCTTCTAGATAAGAGTGCAGACAAGAACTGTATGCTACATCTTAATATATTATAAAGCACAGTTCTGTGGACGTATCCCTAGAGAGAGGGTGAACCATGTATATCTTGTGTTGTGTGTGTGATTTATTCTCTATTCTTTATCATTTGATATAATTCTATTTACATTACTATGTTAGATCTAATAGATATTTGTGTGGAGTATATATGTATTGGTAAGTGATATATAAATGTTGTATTTCTCTTGTATTACATCCACTTGGTATACCCTTTGGTTGTAGACAACTCTGTCCTACAACCCCCCCATAGCTACTTTGAGTAAGACTGCATCTGCCTCATAGGTGTTGTAGAAAGGGCCAGTAGTTAGGGCTTGTTGGTGGCTCTTGGATATGAACCTTGGGTCTTCCCATGTGCCAACAACATTCCAAGGATAATGCCTTGATTCTCTCAACTTCTCTCCTCACAGTTTCTTCTCTTAGATCTCACACTTCCTGCGGAGTGCTTGGCACTGCTTGTAACTCCAGTTTGGCTATCCTCTATTGGAGCTATTGAATGGATTCGACAAGACTCCCTAATTGTATTTCTAATGGGTCTTCTTCCATCTGTTCTAATCCTTTCACAGAGTGAAGTTCTCTAATGACTGCTTATTTAACTCCAATATTCTCTGCGGGCAACCTTTCCTTCTCCTTATGGATCTGCCCTTTATCCTCTGCAAACTTCACTTAGATGTTGTATTTTTCCTATTGCACAACCTGAAGTTGTTCTCTAGATTCATCTTTTCCTTTATTTAAAGACTCTATGGCATGCTCCTTTTCCTCCTAGACACGATGAATGCAAGCTTCGGTCGCATCTACTATTCGATAGAGCTAGGCATGTTCATCTCCCAAATCTATTCCTTCTAATGATGGGGGTGTAGTAGACACTGCGCAGTAGGAGTGGAGGTCTTGTTGTACCCCCTTCATCTCTTCTTCAATTATTTCATACATGGTCTCTTGTTTGGCTTCATTTCGTTGTAAGATATCTTATAAGGTATCTGAGATAGCGACAATAATGAAATCTATGTCATCCATCGTGAGCACATTCTACATCTATGGTTTACTATCTTTGGACTTCTTTTGTGATGTAGGTTTTGTGGGGGAAACCTTTATTTTCTTGGAGGTCTCATCTTCATCAATAGGGTCCCTAGGCGGTGTTACTTCACCTTGTTTCTTCTCATATTCTTCTCCTTTGTCTTCTTCTTTGTCTACTTCTTTGTATACTTCATCATCACCTCCCCCTCCATATGAGTCTAAAGAAGTCTCTTCTAATGCATTTTTCAGCTTTTGTACCTCTTCCTTTTATTCCTTCTGCTACTATTGGGTGGATCATACTCTTCCTGAGTGACCAGACAACTTTGGATTAGGTTGAGGTCAGACAGCTCTACCTGGTCGACAAGTACAAGGAGCTCTGTGGGACACTCCTTAGTTATTTCTGATCCAGGTGGATATTGGTGGCCACCCACCTTTTCCAACTGGCTCAAAACCACTTTATGGCAATTTTGACAATTTACTATTTTTAGCAGGTTTTAACTTCCAGGGGCATTTTGAGGGCCTAAATGAAGGTTTTTTGAGATCAAGGTTATCAATGATAGCCAGAGGTATATTGAGCCCCTAAAATGAATCTCCTCAACAATACCTTTCCAACGAGCTATCACACGCCTAAAATGGAGATCGTATGCAAAAGTTACGACCCCGGAAAGTTGATGTACTCACTTACCCAAACGGGGCCCACATGACTTTTTGCGCTTCATCTCCTAGGGTTAGGTTTTTGGATGTCTAGGACTTTTGGCATTCCCATTTATTGTAAAAGGGCCTTCAAATCCTCATTGTAATCATATTCTTGTGAATGCAAGTATCCGTCACATCTCTTCTCAGAGATACGTTGCCTCCATTCTAGCGAGTCTTTCACTCTATATTTTTATAGTCTCTGTACATTTCTTTGATTAATAGAAATCGTGTATTACTATATATCAGTGTTTATGGTTGCCTCTCTAATACATTTTTGTTATGTTATTGAATATCTGCAATATCCCTGTGCATTTCTTTATTATATCTTCGCTCTCATTTCATGCCAAAAATAATCCGGATCAGTGGTATTAGAGCAAGATGCTCTTGATTATTATTTTTTTCAGTGCATGAACCTGATGAGGTCCCGAATATAGCAAGTTGGGTCTCGAGCTTGTCTCTATTGAAGACAATTTCTCTCACACACCCAAGAAACCCTCAATGGCCGAAGAAAAGAAAGTCGACGGAGAAGACAATCCTATCAATCTGTTGCTTGAGCAAGCTCTCACACGACAGAGGGATGAAATGATGGAGAATTGTTCCCACATCCTTCAATGCCTACTGATAGCATCAGGCGTATCTTCATCAAGAAACCACTTTGGAGGCACCTCGCCTTTCAAGGTATAGGTTAATTTTGATATTCCCGTATTTGAAGGTCAAATAGATGAAGATGCCCTAGATAAATGGTTAAATCTGCTAGAAGGTTATTTCTCTGTTCACAATTTTTCCGACAAAGAAAAGATCACCTTTTCACTCCTTAAAGATATCCCTCATGTCAAACATTTATGGGAAACTTACAAGGAGCAAAGTTCCACAGAGGAGTCTGGAATATATGCGGCCGATCCCGCTTGGGATTTTTTTGTGGATGCAGTAAAAGAACAGTATTACCCTGTTGGAAACTATGAGGACCAGTACATGAGATGGACCACACTATGGCAAGAGAGGGGCCAAGCAGTTTCAGATTTCACCAATACCTTCCATACCTTGCGCACCAAGATGGGTATCAAAGACTCCGAGCGACATTTGGTTCTGAAATACCATGGGGCTCTACACAGATACATCCAAATTGAAATGGATTTTCTGGACATCTCATCACTCGGTGCTGCTTATCAATATGCTATTAAAATTGAGCAGAAATTTAAGCACCAGAACAAACGAAAATTCGGGTCTGCAAATCCGCAACAACCAAAGTATGACAAAGATGACCCGAACAAACAGTCTCTCAAAAACCAGTCCAAGACACAAGAAAAGAAGGGTCATGGGAAGACAAAGATGGACACCGGAAAATGGTGCGATTTCCAAAAAATCCCTTGGAAAAACACCGATGAATGTCGCTCAAAATAATCATTGGTGGTCGAGATCAAAGACAAGGAGCCGAACCCTGATTCAGAATCTGATTATGAAAATACTGGTAAAAGACAGATCATCGATGTAGACCCCACTATTATTGTCACGACCATAGCAATTCAACCAGAAGAACCAACAGATCCAAAAGAGGGGGAGCGCCTTTTTCATTCACAGATTTGGGCGAAGGGGACTCTGCTGCATTTTATTGTTGATAGCGGAAGCCAGAAGAACCTCATCTCAGCAGAGGTCGTCAAACAGTTGGGATTTTCAACAACACCACACCCAAAACCATACAACATCGAGTGGCTTCACCAAGGATGAGATCTTCGTGTCAGCCAACAATGTCAATTATCATATGACATCCAACCCTTCAAGGATGAGGTATTATGCGATGTTTCCCCATTGGATGTCTATGATGTTCTCTTGGGTCAGCCATATATGTGGAAATTTCATGCTATCTATGACTCTCAACCTCATAGTGTCATTATTACTCTGGGGGGTCATCTCTACAGGATACCAGAGGTAGTTCCGACTACTTCTCCACATAAACAGTGCCGCAAGGTAGTATCTCATACTACAAAATTCATCTTCTCCACAATCTATTCAAAGGGTGAACAGAAGGATACTGCAGCCACCACAGCTTCGGCCAAAGCACCTTTTATCCAACAGAAGCAGGTCGACAAGGTTGCAGTAAAGCATGAAGATTCCTTCTGCACATAGTCATCTAAAATAGCCATACTGGTTAAAGAGGTCCAAACCTTCTAGCCACAGGTTCGTGACAGATTTCCACAAACTAAGCAGTGTGACTTCTCCAGCAAGACAAGCAGCTCACCAAGATGCAGATTCAATAAATGCTTTTCCTTCTCCCCTAGAAACTCAACGCAATGGAGACCATTGCTTCCTAAAGAGGGAGGATTGATCCAGGTGGATATTGGTGGCCACCCACCTTTTCCAACTGGCTCAAAAAATCTTTATGGCAATTTTGNATCTGATATCTCAAGTCAGTGAACAACACTCAATGTAACAAAACGTATGGTGAGGTCTCAATAATCACTGCATGAAAGCAACTAGTTCTTTGTGGGCTCAAATAATCACAATTGGAAAAAGTGTTCTCGGTGAAATTATCGATGGGATAAATAGACAACATTGTAACAGACTCTTCCAATGGGAAGGAATGCCTCAATCAATTCAATTCCATCTATTATGGCATGGTCCCAACAGTCCAGTGGTGAACATGCCAACAATAAATTTGTTTCTAGCTATTTTGGAGCATCGTTCTACTGACCAGGACGCCTCCAACGATCATATTTCTTTGACATGGTGAAGTTCCAATTTTTGTTTTTCTGATATCCCGACGAAGTTCCAGTTATGCAAACCTTCTTTTTGCGAAGTCCTCCCTAGAAATTTTTGTAACTTTTCTAACTTTTCTTTCTTCTTGCTGATTTTTCTGGCTTTCTTCCCTAAAATTTGAGTCAATAGTTTCCTCTTTCCATTATTGTTCTTATCTCCTCTTGGCATGGTAACTTCTCACTATGGAGGGTATTTCATAGGGTTCGAGGGTAATACTTCTTCTCTTTCTAGGGTAGGTGATCTACTCTCTTATACAAATAGGTGTTTCAAGTCTTCTTGTGTTCTTTAAACTTCGACATCCAGATCTCTAGTCCTTAGTAGCTTCGACTAGTCCTCTTGTTCTTCCAGTAAGTGCACTATTCTCCTAGCCATGAAATATCTTAGTTCTTTCTTTTTATGTCCTAGATCCTCCTCTTCTTGTTTCCTTTGTATCTGATCTTTCTCAATCTAGGTTTTTCATAGAAAAATAGCAAATCGAGTGTTGCTCTCAAAAAATTTAACGATCTAAAATTCTTCTTTTGTCGAAGTTCCATGAGCACACATAGGTATCTAGGTAAGTCTTCCACATAATGTTATCATATTCCCTTTAAACAATTCTATTCCTCCCAGTGAAGGAACCATAGTGGGTTTTCCAAAACTTTCCCAAGTTCTTTATGTCATGATATTCACCTCCGATTCTTCATCCAGGACACAGTCTATGTCGAAGTCTCATATTATTGTTTCTATGCACACTTTCTCTTTTAAGATCTTTGATAAGTTGACATCTCTATCATCGTTCAGGTTTTATTTCATTTGTAATAATATAGTCTCTAATTCTTTTTGGGGTTATGTCATATCCCTAGTTTCTTGGCCTGTCTCATGGTTTTCTTATCTCATATTCATCTTTTCAACTTTGGAAATCATTCTATGGAATTCCAAAAATTCATGTCCAGTATCCTTACAACAAAGGAAAATATCAGGGCATTCCTTAGCAAGATGTCCTAGTTTTCTACAACTATAACAAAGAGTTAACCCTCTCTTTCTCTTGAATGATCCCCAACCTTTCTTATACCATGAACTGGGATCACAATGGTGGGTCTAAA
Organism: Picea glauca; assembly: GCA_000966675.3. Lineage (NCBI taxonomy): Eukaryota > Viridiplantae > Streptophyta > Pinopsida > Pinales > Pinaceae > Picea > Picea glauca. Next base: position 99,278 of record JZKD02S1642476.1, read on the forward strand.
AAAAATTATTTCTAAGATCCTGCATCCACTTGTTAGTCCAACAATTCTTTCTATGCATAGGGATAACATATCTTTCATTATTTCTATCATATCTATTCATATCAAATATTNACAAAGCTTCAAGATATTACCTCTTTTCTTCAAATCAGACTTATCTTCTTAGCACGGAGCTTCACAAGTCAAGTAGAATACTATGCACTAAGGAAACAGATCTATGTACAGATCTTTCTCTTTTCTTTAGTTCCCAACAATCATAGTTTCAGGTCTCGAAAACAGAACCATTTGTTGGCACAAGGTTAGACCCAGGTTTCAACACTTCAACAACTATTACAAATAAAAATCACTCACTTCAAGGATGACCTATTGTCATAATTACAAGTGTCACAAGTGTCACAAACCTCATACTACCATATTGGCTATGTCATGTCTCGAATGACATCACAAAGGACACTTCAAAGACACCCTCAAATACTAGTTTAAGAAAGAGAAATCACATGACAAAGAGTACAAAGCTTTTACCATGCAAAATACCACTTAAAAGTCATTTTTGAAAGGCATCTCTACCCTACCCACTGTCAGGGAGTTCCAGTGCTCCATGCTCTCCTTTGGGGGAGTGTTGCAACACTCTATTCCCTATTCTAGGGGAGCACTAGGCTATTTGAGGAAATCTTGGGTTGTTGAGGAAAATCAGGGAAAAATACCCCTCATCTTTGGAGTTAGTTTGATTCAAACCCGAGGTCAAGGCTAGATCTTAGGGAGGATACACAACTGATGGAGGAATATCCTCAACCTATCCTAGGAATATATAAGGTTGTTAGGCCTCTCGAAGCCTATATAAGGAGGCCTCCTCATGGTGAAAGGAGGAGACATTGAAGGAATCAAACTTATGATCTCATAAGGGAGATAATCAATGAATCATAGTCATTTTTTTTGTGGATCATTTGAGAAAGGGGTTGGACATGGAGACCTTGGTGAGGTTTTTGCATCTGCATCAAAGGTCTATAAGTATCTCTATTGAGTTCTCATTAATACATGTGCTTGGCCTGTTTCCTTCAAGATTGTGTATGCCTACATGCACTTGTCTTTAATGGATAGATCTAGTTTCAAACTAATTGTAGTATAATAGGAAGCATGCTTTGTCTTTGATTGGATTGTAGGACTTGTTGAAGAGCTTGTGGATCAAATCTCAACTTGGAATTGGGTGAGGAAAAACATCATAAAAGGGTAAATCTTCCTCCTCTTCTATATATACTAGTTTAGCTAGGTTTAAAGCGATATTAGTGACCAAAGTTAGCACCTTTATGTCTTGATCTTAGAGATTTAGGATCCAAGAGGGAATCCACTTGTCCGTAGGGGGGTTTTCCTGCAACAAAAATTGGCGACTCCACTAGGGAACAAAGAGTTCATTTTTGGTTTCCTTCCTTGGTATTGGTTTTAGACTTTGATCACCTTTAGATATTATTGTTGTTGTGTTTCTGATTCTTATATGTGTTGTTGGCTCTTGGATTCATTCCATACACACTCCATTTCTAGATTTTCATGAGTTTTCTGAGTTCTAGGCATTTTTTTGGTCTTCTGAGAGGCTAGCACTCCTCTACCTCTACAACCAGAGTGATAGCACCCCATTGTAGTCTCCCATAGAGCATTGAAATGCTTTGGTGCCTTTCACACTAGAGCATTGATCTTTATCTACTAAAAACCTTTTTGGGAGTTGATCTCCGAGTCTAGTTTTTTCTTTTTCATCTGCTCAAGGTTATTACCATCTCAGTGTGTCTTTGTTTTGGCCTATAAAATTTTGATTTCTAAGAATTGATGATGATTTTTTTGGATTTTTGACATCTTCCTTCCTTACTTTGAGTCATTCTTCTTCTTTGAGATTTGGAGTTGATCTACTTCTTTTTTCATTTATCTGATTCAATGAAAGTTGTTGTAAGGAAATTCAAAGATCTATCCATTGTTCCATTTGATATTTGAGGTAATTTTTCCCAAGAAATTAATATTGTATTTGATTATATTTTCCCACCTTTTATATCAATTTTATTTTTTTTTCCATCATCCATTAGCCTTCTCCTACCTTCACTAGAAATTTGACCAATTTTTATGCATTCTGGATAAGTTTTTCTTCATTTTTTGACTGTTTTTTGAATTTTCAGGTGGATCAACAAACCCCTGTAGGCCATATAAAAGAATTTTAACTCCCCTATAGTTATTTAGGGAGAGTTGCAACACTCTGTAACCTTGATACATGGAGTGTTGGTTTCCTTTTTGGAGGTTTTTTGCCCATTTCTGCTCAATTTTTCTCAGTTTGTTTTGTGGAAGTATTTACCTAGACTTTGTGATTGGTTTGTGAAGTTATTTAGGTTTATATTTGGTGCTTATCACCCCTTATTTTATTTATTGGAGCTTGAAACATTTTCCAAAATGTGAAATATCCCTTTCTAGCTGCTTGTTTTGTCGGGACAATTTGAGTGATTTCTCTTTCTCTCTATCTTTTCTTGGATTCTTCTCTGCAACTTCTTGTACTCCTTGAATTTTTGTCAGTTGTTGAATCCTTGATTTATTTCTTGTTATAACAAGTTTCTACTTGTTTTCTTTCAGTTCTCATTTCTTTGAGTGCATGCTTTGTTTGAAACCTTTGTCGCTTCATGTCTTTTGCATCTGCATATGACGCTTTCTTCTGATTGAAAGTTGTGGAGCATTGAAGGATTTGTATTTATGTTCTTTATACATTAGAATCAAGAAAATAATATATATGCATTCTTTCTTTTGGGTAGTTAAACTAGTTTGCATTTGAAGTAGCGAAATTGCATGATTTTTGGCATTTTTTAGTCTTGGGGGGGGGCAAGAATCGTGTATTGGTATATAGTCTCTTTGAATCATTTCTTGAAGATATTGACACTGATGAGTTTGATAAAACTTTTGGGACATTATGCATTTGGGAATGACAAAATTTTTATCCTTCTCGTAATATATCATCGAAGTGACATATTTGTATTCTCATTTCTTTGCATTGTTTAGAGTCGATCAAAACATCATTTAGTTCACTCCATGTTCCTCTTGAGTAAAAAAAAACCTTAAAATCAAGTGCTAAAATAAAATTTATCAAACATGTTTTCATTTTTTTTTAGCAAACCTACATTAGCTTAAGGTGTAGGGCTTTGGAATAGGTTGAAAGGATAACTTTCCAAAAATTTCAAACAAACTTAGCATCTTGCGATAGGAAGAGAAAATCCAATTTTGTATAAGCTTATTATGATCCCCCTCTCACACAGGGGTTACGCACGAGGTCGCGTTTGAGAAAGTTATGGATATTATCCCTCTGTTGTTTAACCATTCTTAGTAGTCATATTGTATATTGGGGGTTCTTCTTGAGGTTCAAATGTCTTCATTTGGTCTCGGTGCTTCATGAATTTTGAATCTATTCGAGGTCCTATGGAGTTCTACAGGTCCACTTGTCCTCAATCCTCTTGAAGGATTTTGGACTTGTTATCTTTCCCATATGTTTGGACTGGACTGACGATTGTACCCACCTAGGGGATGACAATGGGTTGGTGACATTAGTATCCATAATATTCAGTGTCTTATAGAAGGTGACGGTGAATATAAGTCTCAATATTCCTGGAATAGACGTTGGTCAAACTCACTCAAGCTTCTTGGAGGGTAAATACACAATTATAGCATGGAACCTACACCAAGGTGTAAGTCTATTAAGAAGGATGCCAATGTAACCGATCCACCTACTCTATCCCCACCCCTTCCTATATTGATCTTGCGACATTGGATTTCATCACCAACTAGCGGTTTCATTGTGGGAATTTTTGTTTCATTTTTTTCTTCTTAGATTCATAGCATGTGTTGTTTGTTTTACTTAGTGGACCTTAGGTCGAGTCAGTGTTAATGGAATCAACTCCTGGGAGTACCAATGGAGGAACCCCTTGTCCCGGGGAACCTTTCACCTTTCCTTATTTTGGAAACATTGGTCCTCCATACATTGCCACACTGAGTCTTCTGGGACTCATCATTGGATTACTGGCTTGGTTTTTCCCCACTCCGGTGACCTTGAATCTTCCCAGTGCTTTAGCTGCACCTAATACTTTATATGTAAGTACACCAACCACACATCAACCTCATGTCGAATTTTCACCTTCTTCACCCATTAAGTCTCCTTCCCTTTCTCCTTCTTCACCTAGTGAAAGCTCTAAAGCAAGTAGTTAGGTTGATAAGAAGAAGAAGAAATGAAAAGATAAGAAGAATAAGAAACCAAAAAGGACCAAGCCTCCAACCATATCAGATGTTGTATCCAAGCAACCAGCTATTATTAATCATACTGGGAGTGTTGATGAGGTCGATAAGATTAAAATGAAGAATCTCAAACCCAAATTCCCTTGCATTCTTTGTAAGGGTGACCACTTTCTGAGGGATTTATTTGGTCTTCCCAAGGTATTAGAAATTTGTTCCTCCACATCATTGGCCTCTACTAGACATGCTGGTGACACCCCATAAACTAGTGATGTTAAGGTTGGTAAGAAGAAGACAACTTTCAAATTTCCTTATATGTTATGCAAAGGTGATCATTATTCTCACCTTTGTCC
>JZKD02S1642476.1:107406-124856 GCA_000966675.3 Picea glauca
AAAGATTCTAGATAGGAACACCACTTCTTACCATTGAGTTAGAATATGTGTACTTTGTAACTGGTCTCTCAAAAAGAGGGGCTCCCATATCTCTAATCAGGAAGTGGGTACTTCTTGCGCCCATGGATGAGTATCTAGAAAACCATTGTGTCTTGGGAGCGAGACTAGTGGGTGGCAGAATTGTGATCAAAGATATCAGGGATCTATCTCTTTGATCCATTCTTTTTTCCATTATGAGTATAGAATAAAGTACGAGTGCACACCTAGTTTTAATATCACAAGTGGCCTAATGTTTACAGTGTCTAGAGCCAACACTATTTAACTGGAGTGTAGGCTTCCTTCATCACATGAAGGAACAAATTACGAGATGTAGATTAGGGAAGCAGAAGAAGTTCGGTTATGGTTCAATCTTGGTTTCTTTCTTCTTAGAATGAATTCCTCGGATGAAAACTCATATTTCATTACCAATATGGCCATCAAGAGAACCACCTATGGAGTGGTGGACCACCCTATCTCTGAGACTAGGTCCATATTTAGAGTTCAGAATCACCGGTGATTTCTTCGCTTGGTTCAGATGCTAATTGATCATGATGGAAGACTTTCCATATGATGGAGTAGATTTATTGGGAAGCATGGATTTGATTCTTCTAGAAGGCGAGGATTGGGGTTCATTAGGTAAGAAATCAAACTGATCTTGTCAAGTGTTTTTAATTTTTTTAATTTTTGAATGTTATAATTTTTTTAGAGTACATAGAAGAGTATTTAACAGATGTATCGTTTCATCATGCATATAGAGAAGAAATATGTCCATCAGATATGCCATCACTGGGGCATCATGGGGATGCTTAGATAGTGGCATATCAAGGGGTAGCAGTAGGGGGTCCCCTGGAGGTTGAAAGAAACCTCCAAGGTCTCACGATGGGTATCCCTCCTCTTAGGAGGCGGGAAGTACCACTACATCTACAAAGACACACTTTGGGGGTGTCTGAGAGTCTTAACTCTTTACTAAGGAGAATAGCCCGTGCAGTGATATGTTACTCACAACATAATTTGATGCAGGGAGATTAGGATCTTCCTGATGATTGGATAGTTTGTATGATGATGTTTATGAGTGTGAAGACCCACATTTTTCCTATCTATGTACCATTTTTTATGGAACCGAACTTTTTCATTCATGCCGTATATATATACATTTCCGAGCTTTTACGGTGCCAAATGATTTTCGAATGATGATGTATCTTATGTGATGTGTTTTAATTTACATGATGATATGTGATGTGATTCATTTATTTTATGAAAACTTATCTATGTGTGAGATATCTATCCATATTGTAATTTGCTAACGAATCTAAAATGGTATTGAGTTCTCTTGGTATGTGTTGGTATTCGATAAAATCAAACGTTCATTCAATACAGTGAACTCATAGGTGGAGTCATAGAAAGATAGGATTACGAATAGTGTAGACTCGATTAAGTTGACAGACCATGAGTTGACAGTCCAGATTGACAATTATGCGAGAAATTCCTAGGGAGGATGATTCGGTTAAAAGTCTGATGACAACATGATATTCTTCCATGCTATTAGTTTTCAATCCTAAGAAAATACCTCTATAACTCACCAAATCGTCGCTCACCAAATCGTAGGAGTGGTAAATGACCCAAGCTACAAAAGCAACGTTCTGGGTGTGTTTACTAGCACCATCTGAAAACTCAACAAATATAGGAAAGGGATATGTCATATGTGCATGAAAACACAAGACACAGTATAAGGCTAAGGAAAAAACTTGAGCATGCAAAAGAAAAGGACACACCAAACTAAAATACAATAGTGTACAAATCACATATGCTAGATGTCCTAAGCATAGTACTTCTTCAGGTAAAGCCCGTTCTGAGGATCATCCAGGAATATTTTGTCGTAGTACACTAACTTGTAGGAGCCTCTATGTATAACACATTTCATGATGTAAGTACCATGACATAGATGTTCTAAATTACCCGTCCCTAACTTGTCATGAGCCTGGTCATAAACAAGGACTGGGTCTCCTTCTACAAAAGTGAGAGGATGGACAGCATTGTCGTATTGATTCTTGATTTTTTTTTTGATATGTATCATTGATGAGAGAAACATCATGACATGTTTCATCCAACCTATTCAAGTGTAAGAAATGTTCTTCTTCAGCAAAAGTGTGGGGTAGTAGTTCTACTTTGAGTTTTAATGAAGGAATTTCGCACATGATTGGTAAAATATCTTCTATGCCATATACTAGTTGGAAAGGAGTGAAACTAATAGTAGTTTTTACTGAGGTCCGGTAGGCCTAGAGAGAGGAGAAAAGTTGTAGATGCCAAGATGTTTTGTTGGTCCCTACCATCCATTGGGTCATAGTTTTGAGGAATTTGTTGATGTCTTAAACTTTTCCATTCACTTGACGATAGTACAGGGATGAGTTTTCATGGAGAAAACCTAACTTGGCATGCAACTCACTCATCATCTGGTTTTTAATGTGTGAACCATGATCAATGAAAATGGCGTGTGGAACACCAAAACGACTGATGATGTGGTTAAAAAGGAAAACAGTTGCAGTACGACCATCATTCAGAAATGTAGGCATAGCCTCAGCCCATTTTGTAAAGTAATTGATGACAAGAATTATATAGCCATGCCCCCCGACTGAGGTAAGCTTACATTGCATGAAATCAATGCCCCATTTGGCAAAGGGGTTGATGGAAACAATGGGATGTAGTGGATCAGGGTGGGTTCGTTCCTTTTTATGAAAAACTTGGCATGGTGAGCATTTTTGACTGCCTCAATACAATCTTTGAAAATTGAGGGCCAAAAGTAAATGGCACATAAAATTTTATGAGTGGTAGCCATCCCATAAATATGACCACCATAGGCTCCAAGGTGACATTCATTAAGAACGCATTCAGAATCTTCATGAGTGAGACAACATCGCAGGATAGTGTCGATGCCATGGCGGTATAAAGTGTCACTAATAATAAGATAACGAAAAGAATGGTGGTGGATACGACGACATTCTTCTCGCGAGATATCGGGCTAAAAATGTTGGGTATGGAGATAAAGAAGGATATCTCCATACCAAGGATCGAACATGCTAATGAGGAACATAGTTTCATCCGGGAGAGAATCTTTGGGCTTTGTATCTTCATCAACATGGGGAAAGTTGCAAATAAGCTCTGCAAACAATAGGGACTTTTTAGCTTTCGATTTAGTGAACTCGAGATCGAATTCCTGAAGGATAACAATCCATTTCAAATATTTTCCCCCAAGAACTTGACGTGTCAAAATGTGGTACATGGGGTTCGAGTCTGCAATAATTGTGGTGGTGCGTAGCAAAATGTAGTGACAAATTCTTTGGATAGATATGATGGTTATCAAAGCCAACTTTTCAACATGTGAATATCTGAGCTCTGGACCAGATAGAATTTTGCTCAAATAATCTATCACGCGTTCCTCGCCGTTAGGGTCCTCTTGAACTAACACCATGGAAATAGTGGAAGTGGAGGTTACTAAGTAAAGGATATAGTCCTTTGTGTAATTCATAGGATGTAACAAAGGAGTTTTGGTTAATGCATTCTTAAGAGAAGTAAACGAGCATTCAATAGTGTCATTCCAAATGAAAGGGGTGTCTTTATGTAACAAGTGCATAAATCCTTTTTTAATCTCAGCATAGTTACAAATGAAACAATGAAGAAAGTTTTCCTTCCCTTGCAAACTTTGGAGTTGTGTCAAATTGTTAGGTGGAGGTAAAGCCAAGATAGCATTAACTTTTAAGGGATCCACCCAAATCGCGTCCTTGGAAACAACGAATCCAAGGAGTTGGCCTGATTCAACAACAAAAATACACTTATGTGTGTTCAAATGAATATGGTAGAACTGACATCGAAGAAAAATATCCCAAAGATTACCAAAATGGTCTGAGTGATTGGATGAGTGGGCAAGTAAATCGTCGAGGTAAGGTTCTGCAATATGTTTGATATCATGGAAAGCATAGGACATGGCTATTTGGAATGTAGCACCAGCATTTTTAAGGCCAAATGGTAGCTTCTGATAGGTGAAAGTTCCCCATAGGTAGATGAAAGTGGTCTTATGTTGATAAGTAGGTGAAATGTCAATCTGGTTATACCCCGAGAAACCATCCATGAAAGAGAAAATTACACTACCTGTGCAATTATCAATGATCTGGTCGATAAAGGGCGTAGGGTAGTTGGCTTTCATAAAATTCTTATTGAGGTCCCTATAATCAACACAGACACAAATGGTTCCTTCCTTCTTAGTAACCGAAACAATGTTCAAAACCCATTCCGTCAAAGGGACAGGATAGATGAAGCTAGATTTCAATAATTTCTCAACTTCTTCCTTAATGGTCACGGTCTTCTTAGGATGGACCGGGCAAAGTTTCTATCGAACAGGTTTTAAACCTAGGTAGGTTTTAATCTCATGCACAATGATCAAAGGATTGATCCCTGGCATCTCTTCATAGCTCCAAGCAAAGACATTGTGAAATTATTTAAACAAAGTGATATAGGAAACCACTTCCTCATGTGTACAATTAACACCGAGATTAATATTTTCTACAATACCTTCCTTGATCGAAATATTTGTTTCTGCTATAGAGGTAATGTTTCCTAAATTCCCTTCAAAATGGAATCTTGTGTAAGTATAGGTCATTGGGTAAATTGGAAAACATCAGGGGGGGAAGATAGAGTTTATATATTCCTATATTTCTTCGAGAGGTGGAAGAAAATAGGATCGATGATGGATATCATCCCAAGGTACATCGTCGATGATAAGCATTTCCATTATTGATTCATCAGAAGGAAAAATTTGGGAAATGTATTCGAATGCATACGTCAAGGAATTTAACCACGATGGAATTGAGTAAGTGTCAGGTGCCAAGAGATGTCGTTCATCTAAGGAGGGAGAGGCATATTGGTTGGAAATGTATGAGGTTTTGGCTGGACTAAGTGTCATGGTGTCACCTAGTGCATTGAATTCCAACGGACTAGATACAATCCAAGGGTCATATGATTCCAAGGATTGGTAAACCATAGTCAAAATCATATTGATTATGGAAACATGATGTGTGGTGGGTGGAAGTGGTGTAGGTAAGGTACCCATAAGGCTAGAGTCTTTCAAAAAGACAACACCAACTCTTTCATACGTGATCTTTTGATCTCCCAGAAAGGGAATATTGTTGGTAGCAGGAGTGTGAGTGTCAGGTGTACATAATTCTAATTGATCGACAGTGACAATTTTACCTTGATGGGGAAATTGAACACATAGAAATACTAATGATGCAACGATAGTCATAGCATAAAACCAACTTATTCCAAGTAATAAGTTGTAATCGAGGGGAACATCAACCACCTCGACATCAATAGTGACAATTTTTATGCCCAACTGGTTGGGCAGGGAATGTAAAATCCCATGGGGATGAAAATCTCACCCATCGAATGCATGTAACATCGTTGGAGATTTTTTAAGTGTAGGTGATTTTAAACCTTTCAAACATGATAAAGACATGACACAAGTAGAGGCTCCATCATCCAAGATGGTTTGATGAATTTGTTGATTGTGAACAACAACATCAATTTGGAAAAAATGTTGGTGGGAGAGTCGAGATGTATAATTTTCCAGGTTAAACATGATATTGTTGGACTAATCAGGATCAGCAATGCCAATAGCAACCAAGAGTGTTCTACGTTGACTGGGATAGTTCTATATAACTTCTAACGTGGACATAACACATGGTGCTTGAGCCAAATCTTCAAAAATGTTGTAGTTTTGGGTGGCACGTGAACTAGGATCATATGTATATTTATGGATAGTTCTTTTAGGAGGGCATAAGATAGAGTTGAATGTACATTTCTCAATATGAAGTGGTCTAGATGGAGGACTAACTAATGGAGGACTAACAGAGGATGGTGATGGATCTGGTAAAGTACCGGTACCATTAGTGACCTTTCCTTTTTCAGGTTTAACTCGTGTGTCGTATGTTTTAGAGCAAGTGGTTAAATAAATCTCGTTAAACATGTAAATATGGGCACTTATCGAGGATTCATCATGGGAAAGATGGTTGGAACTGCCCCCTGGAGAGGGGGTTTAAGTAACCATAGATTGTTGCTGTGGAAAAGGTTGAGTAAGCACGACAGGTTGGGAATTCCCCTTGAAAAGTTTGGCCACTTCATCACGATGTGGATAGTCTCGAGTGAAGTGATCATGACCACAAATGAGACACAGAAACTTCAGTTTTTGTTGTGGTTTCTTTTTGTTAGAAGGTGGTGGGTTTTGAGCTTTCGATTGTTCATTGTTATTATTCTTTTTTTTTTTGTTCTTTGTCTTCTTCTTACCTCTGGTTTTTTGTGAAGGGGAAAATTGAACTGCATTCACCTTAGAGATTTGATTTTGTGGGGAGGTAGAGTGCATACGATTGTTTTGGACCAGAGTAAACATGATTTGAAGAGGGTTGAGAAACATGTGCGAGCAAAGGATAACCTGATGGATTTTGAGGATTATAGTTCGGTTGATGGGTTTTTCCATAAGGTGGATAAACATTTTTTCCGTAAGGAGGATAAGGTTGTTGTTTTCCTTGAAAATGTTTCCCCCTAGGGAATAGTGGATTTCTAGGAAAAGGAGTGTGCCAAGGTTTGGGCGTTGTAGACACATTCTATCTAGAAGGTTGATGATGGGTTCCAGTTTGAGGCTTCCCCCCAACATGAGGTTTCCCCCCAAATAGAGGTTTCCCCCCAAACGGAGGTTGCCCTCTGAAAGGAGGTTTCCCTCTGAAAGGAGGATGCTCCCCAAATGGAGGTTGACCTTTGAAAAGAGGTTTCCCCCTAGCATGGGTTTGAGTCCTTAGAATTTGGAAACTAGATGTAAACAACTGGTCGATGCCACTTAATGGATTAGAGACACCAAGACCGGTCCCTCCAGGTTTTTGTATAGGTATAGAAATTTTGGGTATAACATGGGTAGTGTTGACAACGAAAGGATTCAGTGCTCTGTACCCAAGGGGAAGTGATGAGGAAGGTCAAGATGATAGTGGTGTACCATTAATGGGAGATTGGATAACCACCAAATTACCAGTGGGAATAGTCGCAATTTTGCTCATGTGAGGGATGATTTTAGGGGTTAAATTTTGCTCATGGGCTAATTTTCCATGGTTTTTCCAAAAACGTGATTCTCTATTTTAAAAATGATTCACCCAAATTCTATAGGATAAAATTATTTTAGCTTAAAAATTGACAAAAAATTATAAAAACCATATAAAATCCTTAGAAATTTGAATTTTTTTACAAAAATATTGCCAAGCATTTATAGTTGGCATATGAAGGATTAGTAAGATTCGTCAAGTGTTCTACATTTTAAAATAAATTTCCATCCTTAAAATCATCACTGCACAACATGAGGGACCATCGTAGAATGGACCATCTAGAGAGAAATAGTGAAACTTGGACCAACAGATTGCATATTCAGATCAACGGATGGTGTGATGGAACTAATGGTTGTACCAGTAAAATGATCTAAAGGTATGGTATAGGTAACAGATGTTTTGGATATTTGGGATATGATAGGGATATCGACACCTATCTCTAATACATAAAGGTCTCACATTGTGCGAGGTAGGCTTCAAACTATATCAGAAGTCCAAAGGGGGTTTCTGACCAAAGGATTCGAATGAGACCCGATCGGAATTTCAGAAGGATCAATGAAAACAAGTTCTTCGCCAAAATTTATCTGGAAAAAATGCCTTTCATATCCTGTAGGAATGTGGAAATCCTTCATAGGATCTGTAACAATTCGAAAATATTCTAAAGAAGTGGAAAATTCCTCCCATGAGGTTATAACGTCCTGGACCTCGCTCTGTTGAGGAGAGCCCTCCATAGAATGAGAGGGTAAAGGGGGATAATTTTCCATATTTAATTGGGTAAGTCCCTATACCCTATGAAAACAGCATGGCGGGTCGGTGTTGGTAGAAAAAAATTGATGGAAAAAATCTATGGCCAACTAACGACAAAGAAACAACATACACTAATCAAATCTAGGAATCAAACCAAGAAAACAAAACTTCTCTCAATGATCATACTAGTTGGTGATGAAATCCAACATCACATGATCAAGTCAAGAAGGGGCTAGGATATGGTGGAATAGTTACAATAGTGAACTTTTTAATGTACTTTCACCTTGGTGCAATATTCCACGCAGTAATTGTCGATTTACCCTCCAAGGAGCTCGAGTGAGTTTGACCAATGTCTGTTCCAGGTACAATGAGACTTCCCTTCACCATCACCTCATGTAAGTACTTGAATATTATGCAATCTAAGGACACCAAATCCCAGTTAGCCCCTGGGTGGGTACAGTTGACAGTCCATTCTAAACATATGAGCAGGATAACAAGTCTGAAATCCTTCGAGAGAACTGAGGACAAGTGGACTGGTAGAAATCTAGAGGACCTCGAATGGATTCAGAGTTCACAAAGCATCGAGACCAAATGAAACCAGTTGAGACTCAAGAAGAAACCTCAATATATGATCCAACCACTACAGATAGTTGAACCACAGAGGGATAACCTCTGTAATTCTGTCGAAAGAGACCTCGTGCATAACCCCTATGTGAGAGGAGGATTCGAGAAAACCTATACGACAATTGGATTTTTCTCTCCCTACCACAAGATGCAAATGTTTGTTTTGAATACTTTGGAGAGTTTTACTCACTTCCTATTCCAAAGTGTTGATCCTAGTCTAATTTTGGCGGAAGATACTAAAAACAAAATGTTCTAGATAATTTTAAATTAGCATTCATTTTGCAGTTTTTCTTTACTCAAAGGGTATATGAAAGTGAAAACTGATGGTGTTAAGACTCAATTCCCAAAAAATGCATAAAATATGATAAGAAATCATTTCTTTCACTGAATTCCTATCTAAGTAAAGGAGAAAAAGTTGTTTTCACTATCAAACACTAAAATGCAAAGTCCTCAATCAATTTGTTTCTCAATCAAATTCAGTGTAAAGCCAAAATTCTCATAAACATTCCTTTCTAATATTCAAAAACAATCGTACAAATATATCCTTCTTCTTTGTGTGTGAATGATTATCAATTTTGATGAAATAAATTTTAATGTCATTCAGGTTTTAATATTGAAAAAAGTTCAGACAATCAGAAGCAAGTTTTTCACAAACAAAGACACACTCTCATGAAAATTAACAAGCAAGACAAAGATCACAAAATTTACAAAATGAAACCAAAAAACTCAAAAAGATTGAAGAAGGTTTGGGAAAGAATACCTCAAAGATCAAATGGGATGGTACACAGATCTTTGAAATTCCTAACAAAGGTTTCTACTCAACCAAATAAGTGAGAATAAATCAAGAAACCTTTAAATCAATAAATATGAAGAGTGACTTCAAAGCAAGGAAAGAAAATGTCAAAATACCAAACAAGAAGAGATTAATTCTTAGAAAATAGGGTGTTGAAGGCCAATACCAGGATGAAATGAGAGGATGAAACTCCTGAGTCAAAACCAAAATGAAGAAAAAGCTTCAGAAGATGAAAATTCTGGAGAATTTCTCACAGAAAGGGGGTAGCTCTCTAGTGTAAGGGGAACTGGAGCATTCCAACACTCTGTGTAAGGCTAATGGGGAGGGTTGGTGTTGTAATAGCAACAAAGGGGGAGCACTCTACTCTCAAAACTTAGAAAAAGGCTTAGAAAACCAAATTTCTAAACAGACTCAGTAAATTAGGGTGATCATGAAGAAACAAAGAAGAAATCAAATAGATCTAATAATCAAAGACAATATGGAGAAGGTCAAGAAAGGGAAAAGGACCAAAACAAGATATGGGAATGGACACAAATATCATAGCTCCTCTCTAGTGGAGTCACCAATTTCTATTACAAGTGAATCCTCCTACAGACAAGCTAATTCCCTCTTGGTCTCTAGACTCCTAAGGCTAAGACAGAAACATTCTTAACATGGATGCTAACATCCTTTTTATATATAATTAAGTTAATATGTGAAAATAAAGAAGAGGGATATGTACCTCGTTAAATACATTTGTCCTCGCAAGATCCAAGCTGATATCCAATCCCGAGCTCCTTGATAGGTCCTTTAAAACAAATAAAGATACAAAGAACTTCCTATTATATTGAGATTAGCTCAAGTATAGATCTATCTACTGAAGACAAATTCATGTGGAACAAAAATAAATTTAAAATAAACAGGCCAAGCATTGATTATTAATGAGAATAATTAAAAGGTGCTTACAATCCTTTGATGGAGGTGCAAAAACCTCTTCCAGCTCTCCTTTTCCAACCCCTTTGCTCAATTAATCTACATTGGTTATGCTCCAATGGCATCTCACTTATGGAATCATAAATTTTGTGTAATTCTCAATCTCCATATATCCTTCTACCATGCAGAGGCCTCCTTATATAGGCTTGGAGAGGCATAACCACTTGAGAGATATTTGGGATAAGTTGAGGATTCCTCTCCTTTAGTTGTGGATCTCCCCTAAGATCATGCCTTGACCCAATATTTGAACCCAACTACCTTTAGATATTGAGGGGATTGTCCCCTGATTTCCTCCAACAAACCAATTTTTTCCCAAAAAAGGAAAATACTCCTTCAAAAGGGGCATAGAGTGTTGGAAGGCTCCTCTATAATGGATTACGAAGTGCCAGCACTCCCTGTCAGTAGGTAGGGGAGTGCTCCCTCCAAAAATTGATGTTTTAGTGGCACAAGGTTTGTACTCCTCTATCAATTGATTTTCCTTCTTAAAATCTATTCTTTGAGGTTAATTAGTGTCTATACAATGTCATTAGAGAGATGACATAGGTAGTATGATGTTTATGACACTTGCGACCAATATGCGACACTTGCAATATTTGTAATGACAACACTAGCCATCATTGCAATGAGTGATTTTGATGCGTAACAATGTCTATTCCATGAAATATATTATGTCCACTCTTTTTCGTGTGATATATTTCCCACACGATGGAAGAATCGTGACTATTGATCAACTTTCATGCGCTGGTCCTAACTTGATTACCAATCCAATGACCTCCCTAAATAGTTCTTATATGCAAATGGTATCATCCCCTCCATAGGTCAATTATGTGGCGTTATCTCTCATGCCTTCTTTTTCCGATGAGGATGACTTATATCTAGAAGTTGACATGGTGATCTCTTCGATAGGGTATTTAGATCATGATCTCCTTACCCTTGATGCGACCCTTGACATGTGTTCCTTCTGGAGCATTGTTCTTCCATTCAGTGAAGATCTCTTGGAAGCCATCATGGATTTTTGTCCCTTCACATGGTGTCCTTTCAGAGCATTATCCTCTTGGAAGCCATGATCAAGAGAAGTCTATGAAAAAAATTTTTCTCCTCCATTGCAAGCTCGTAAAAAAATGAAATAGAATCTACCAGCATAGATTTCTTGTCTATGGCAAGCTCGTTAAAAAATGAAACATAAATCTAGGGACTTAACCGAGAGCCTTGAGAATATTTATTTTCTTGTGTCAAGCTCGTTAAAAAATGAAACGGCCACCTCTCCCATCAGTTCAATTCTTTTTTTAGATCTTGTATATTTCAAGACGAGTCTTTCATTAGGTCTCATATTTGAACCTTCATTTCATCCACCCTTATCCTTTTTCTCCATCTAGTACAGAAATTGGTGATAATCTCAAAGTCGGTGAATGAATTGAAGCTTGGGGGGCATGTCTCCAACCTTTGGTTATAATTTTGGAGTTAATCCACTATATTTTCAAGCTGGGAGTAGAGTACCAACCATCCATGGGTATCCCTACATTTGGAAATTACATTGGGAATTTAGAAGCATAGTTTAATTTTTTTTCAAGCTTCTGTAAAAATGAAACCAATAACGAGCATGGTCTTAGTTCCTTCTCACACTTAAAAAAACATGAGAACACAATCGAGTAAACTTTTATCTCTTTTTTGGACTCTCATGGATACACGAAAAAGGGACCCCCTGGAGTCGTCTTTAAGGTCTTTTCAGACTCTCTAAACATGAAAATATTATCGAGTGATATTGCTTCCTTTCCCTATCATTAAAAGGTTTGAAAGGGCATCTTTCAAGTGATAATTTATCTTTTTTTAGGCTTCACGAGACTAACATTACGAAAATGGACAACACTGGAGTCATCTTTAAGTTATTTTCATACTCTCTAAACATGAAAAATCATCGAGTTTACCTTCTTTGGACTCATTAAAAATATACATTGAAGGGCCCATATGGGACCGAACCCTTACTTCTTCCAGTTCGTTAAATAAAGGAAGAGGGACTTACTGAAGGTGAGTTATATCAAGCATGTGTTACCCTCCTCGAGCTCATTAAATTAAAAATAGGTACTTGTCTATCTGGAAGGGGGGGGATTTTGAAGGAAGCAAGCCAAGAAGTTTTTGAAAACATCACAAGTCACTCTTATGGTCTCCCTTGAACATGATACTTTGTCTTTGCATACATTTCAATCCGTTGAACCTCTGCACTGAAACAATCATCTAAGTTTCTTTACTCCTTTGGGTCACCCAATGAAAGTCACAATATCCACTGCATCATCATGTGTTGGTCCATGTCATGTTTTTTCTATTGTGCCTTAGTTTTCAAGGGAAGTATCTTCCATGAGATTCAACCATCACAAATTTCATGTTTTAATACCCGTGTCAGTCCATGTTCATTTGATCCACTAATTTACATATCTATGTCAGTTTCATGTCATTGGTGGGGGATACATCAAGGACCTCCTTTGACAAGCCTGTTCCTATCGAATTCAACACATTATCCCAAAATTAGACTTAGAAACCAGTCAGTACCTTGGTACATGCATGCCTCAATGGCAGGCCTCCTCGCTTCCAATAGTCAGTTTACATCATTGACCTCTAATCATATGATTCCATCGATGTTCGACTTCATATCATTTATTCGCATTCGTTGGAATGTAATAAGGTACCTTGGGAATCATTGACATCAATGGTGATTTCCCTCGCACTTGTTAACAGTTTACCTCATCAACCAGTAATCAAGTAGTTTTTGCCATGTTCGACATCGGGACATCTATTCGCATGGCTAGATTCATATTACATTAGGATTGGTAGGAAGACCCTGGGTTGAGTAATCACTCTATTATCTAGTTTGCCCAGGTTTTGATGGAGTTTCTCTTGAATATTGACACATATACTATCACGTCGATCCACTTTGTATTGGTCCATGGTTATGTCTTGTCATCTCGTAGATCCACTGTGTATTTTTCGTGGCTACGATCAGTTCATGTCATGGAATTATAGATCCACAGTGTATCTTCAGTGGCTATACCTTTTTGTCAATATAATTATGGATCTATAGTGTATATTATGGTGGCCATACCTTGAAAGTCTTTATCACTCAAGCATAGGTATGCCTGGCTTGTGTTTGAAACATGTCATAATGTTTTTTTGATGGTTGTGTGCAACTTCTACCAGGTTCTCCAAGTCCATACCCTTGCTAGAAAAAGTCTACAAAGTACTTCAGTCATCATTTTTCATCTTCTAACTTCACACTTTGGTGGGTAATCTATTACACATCAAAATTACTCACTTCAATGATGACCTATTGTCATCATTACAAGTGTCGCAAGTGTCACAAACCTCATACTATCATATTTCCTATTTCATTTCTAAAACAACATCACAAAGGACACTTCAAAGACACCCTCAAAGACTCATTTAAGAAAGAGAAATCACATGACAAAGAGTACAAAGATTTTACCATGAAAAAGACCACTTAAAAGTCATTTTTGAAGGGCAGCGCTCCCCTACCCACTGTCAAGGAGTTCCAGTGCACCTTTCCCTCCTTTAGGGGAGCGTTGCAAAACTTTGTGCCCCATTCTGGGGAAAGTTGGGCTATTTGAGGAAATCTTGGGCTGTTGAGGAAAATTAGGGAAAAATACCCCTCAACTCTAGAGTTAGTTTGATTCAAACTTGAGGTCAAGGATGGATCTTAGGGAGGATCCAAAAATTATGGAGGAACATCCTCAAGATATCCCAATACTATCTAAGGTGGTTAGGCCTTTCCAATCCTATATAAGGAGGCCTCCTCATGGTGAAAAGTGGAGTGATGCAGGAGCATTGCTAACATCAAGCAAGCTAGCATGGAGATAATCAGACAGCTAGAAGGAGTGCCAGCACAAATTTTGAAATCACCTTGAAGTTTTTGCGCAATCTTAAATGAAGCCATTAAGAAGAAGTGCACTTGTAAAATGTAATGGGACCTTGAGCGATTTTCTCTCATCCTTAGTAGGTAGGAGGCATTTATGGTAGTTAATGTAAAGTAGATAGAATTCAATTCTAGATTAGACAGTTTTAGAGAACAAGAGGGAAATAGGATATAGACACCCTCATTATGTATTGTAACATAGGCAACATGAGCATTGGAGATAGAGAATAGAAGAGAAATAGAGAGCTGTGTAGCAGACTCCATGTATAGAAGTTCTAAATTAATACAAAGAAAGCTGTGATTCAAACTCATGGTGTCCATATATTCTCTGTGTATGCATCTTTGAATGTTATTCTCATGAATGTTTTGCTCTTTCTGTCATGCAATTGATTTTATTCTATGTATGAATAATTTCTTGTTGAATGTATAAAATCTGAGAGGAAAGGGTAATGGAATGATTTTCAATTGTTTCTCTATCTGAACAAGGGTTCCTGCAAGGAGTGCAGTCGAATTGTCCACAAGGAGTGTGTTGACAGAGGGTTCAGATAGGGTGGATTTTGTTCGCATTCATTCAGAAGTGCATTTGGGCACAAGAGACATGCAAGGAGTGCATAGGCTGAGCCAAGTCTCAGGGTTGTGAACCTGAGTGAAGTGTTGAGAGACTGCTGCTACAGGTGTGCGTAGGTTCGAAGGAGATTCAACACTTGGAAGTGTCTGAAGGTTGTCGTAAGGAGTGCTTGCAAGAGTCTTCTCTAAGACTTAGAGTTATAAGGAAGCTCAGGAAGGATAAAGCCTTATAACCACTAAAAGGGTTGCATAGGAGTTGTACCTAGAAGAATTACAAATATGTCACAAGCTTGCACTGCAGGTGGACAAGTTTGTGGAAGAACACATAGTTATTCATGGAAATCGCTAAGGAGGAAGTGGACGATCAGAATTCTCTGAGGAGAAACCACGAAGTTTCGTGAATCGTCAGATCTCACAGAGAAGCAGGGGAGTTACCATGAGTGTTCCAGAAGATTCAAAGCTTAGGAGGGGTAGGACCGTAGATCCAAGCCACAAGGGCCATTGGATTTACACGTGGGTTCTAAATCAGGATTTTGTAGGTTGAAGTTCCGTAAACATTTCAAAAGGAATTGCGATATCCCGAATCGCGAAGTCCCGAAAGTAAAAGGGATTTGTGTGGACCATGGAGGAGTTAGCGAGTGGACAGGTGGCATGCTATTTTGGGGCTTCATGGGGTGAAGTCCCAAAACATTTGCATTAGGATTCAGGATATTATGAATTCTGAAATCTTGACAGAAGTGGGTAGGCATTGAAAGTCAAAGTTCACGAGTGTATCAGAGTTTCAGCAAATTGGTATTCGGGAGTCAGGGAGACAAGTTTCTTGACATCGTGATCATTGAAATCGCGATAGGGAAAATACCAAAAATGAAAAATGAAAGGGTCAGCGTTGACTATATCGGGATTTGGGGATCCGAGAGACCAATGCTTGACCACTGGATTCATGAAGCTACGAAGTCTGATCTCCCAAGTGTAACAAGGGGATCCTATGAGAGTTTTTTGTGGGTGTAGATTTCCCAATAAGGAAATAGAAGAGCCGTTAGAGTTCTTCGAGCTGGCGGAAAAGGAAAGATCCTGTGTTGACATGGACCTTCCTACCTGCGGGTTGAGAGGTATCACGCATCGACGTCAAGAGTGGTATCAAGGCTCAGAAAGGTTCTTTTCCTTCTGTAGTAGAGAAAGAGAAGAATTCACCATGCCACCAAGGAGAAGGGATAGACAAACACCCAATCCACCAAAGGATAGGGAAATGATGAGAAGAAGAGGCTAACAGATGATTGATCCAACCATGGAGAGAGAGATGTGTGATCTACGAGATAGAATCAAAGACATGGAGATAGCACAAAGACGCATAGTCAGTGCTAGGGATCTCATTGATTCCGAGAGTGAAATTGAGGCTGAACATGAAGAGGAATTTGCAGCCGAAGATGCCACAAACGAATGTTTGATCAAATCTATTGCAAGAATGGGTGCAAGAGAGAAGATGGAAATTCCAGTTTATGAGGGAAATCTAGGTGTAGAGGAGCTTCTATAATGGATTAGAGCTCTGAACATGTACTTTGACTATGAAGATGTCGAGGAAGACAAGAAGGTCAAGAACATTGTCACAAGATTAAAGGGACATGCAACATTGTGGTGGGATGAACTAAAAGCTAACATATGTTGCAAAGGCAAGAAGAAGATCAAGAGCTGGGACATAATGATCGTGAAGATGAAGGAAAAATTCATCCCCAGAGACTATCAAATTACTCTGTTCAGGAGAATGCAGAACCCGAGACAGAAGTTGATGACAGTGAAAGAATACACTGAAGAATTCTACAAGATGAACATCAAGGTAGGTCATTGGGAGAGCGATGATGAAAATTTTTTTAGATACATGAATCGCCTAAGATATGATATCCAGGATGAGATGAGCATGGTAACCATATAAATGGTGGAAGATGCTTATCAGATGGCTTTGAAAGTAGAAGAGAAGCTGAGCTGAAAGCAGGGTCAGAGAGGCCGAGGTAGAAGTCAACCTAGAGGAAAATCAGTTGCCCAGGATAAATATCAGAAGCCCAAGGAGGACCTGAAGAAACCTCAGACTCGAACTAAAAGAGGTGGAACCTCACATAGAGGAAAAAATACTGAGAAAAGAGGAGATTATGATGACAACGACACTTTTCCTTGTACTAGAGGTAGAGGAAGAGGAAGAGGTGGAGTAATAACAAGCTTCACATGTGGAAAGAATGGACACAAGTCTTACGAGTGTCCAGATAAAAAGAAGGAAGGTGGAGAAGCTCACATCGCCGAACCATGGAGGTGAAATGTTGAGGTAGAAGACGTTGAAGGAAGAAGGTCATTGATGATGTGAAAGGTTGTTTTGACACCGGAGAAGGAGGTGGAGAGTTCAGTCCAAAGGACCAGAAATTTCAGGACTGCTTGCAAGACCAAGGATAGGGTATGCAAGGTCATAATGGATAGTGGTAACACGGATAATCTCATTTCTATAGAGATGGTAGAGAAGCTGGAGTTGGAGACGATTGATCATCCAAGCCCATACTGAGTTTTGTGTCTACAAAAAGGACATGAGGTAACTATCACTAAACAATGTTTAGTTCAATTTAATATAGGAGGATATAATGATAAGATATTATGTGATGTCATTCCTATG
>JZKD02S1642487.1:0-23257 GCA_000966675.3 Picea glauca
CACACAAATGTGATAGGAGAGAATGATAAATAAATTCAAATC
The DNA here is from genome assembly GCA_000966675.3 of Picea glauca. Taxonomy (NCBI): domain Eukaryota; kingdom Viridiplantae; phylum Streptophyta; class Pinopsida; order Pinales; family Pinaceae; genus Picea; species Picea glauca. The sequence goes on from JZKD02S1642487.1 coordinate 43, forward strand.
TCCATGTGATAATGTATTCAATTAGGAGGTTTACAATATGAGTTCTAATTAACATAACAACTGCAAAACTAAAATTAGAATTCAAACCACACAATCCAAACTAAAAATGAAATTCTAACCTTCAAACAAATTGAAGAGTAGGAGAAAAATAAATAAATGAAATACTAACTAGTTAATAGTCAAAGGGAAAAAATTTTACCAAGTTGAGGAGCCCTACCCAACAGGTAATTTTCTACCAAAAAGAAGTCAATCCCCTTGAATTCACAAAACACCAATTCTTTATTCCATCAAACTCAGAAATTACAAAAAGAAAGATCACTCTCACAATAATGTTCTAACCTTAACTACAAATGAATGAATGAATATTCTTTCAAGCCTATAAAGCCTTTTTTATACACAATAAACCATTGAAGAGTGAATGGGACCGAATCCCAAAGCTCTAATTTTAAAATTTACAATTTTAGATAAAATCCTAAAAATTTTGGGTTTTATTGTAATTTGGGGAAATTTGAGTTTCGAACAATTTCTTGTGTCTTACTCAATTTTCCATATTTTAGACAAAACCCATATCTTATAATTTCTAGATCTGATGCCATATGCACGGAAATTGAGACACAAGTTGGTAGCTTAAGATTTTTTCTAGTTTTTGCAGAATCATTCCCCTTGAGTTGGTGTTCCACACATGTGATTTCGGTGAATTTTGTCACACATGTCTCCATGTAGACTTCGCTCTAGACAAAATCCATGTCCCCAATTTTCCTCTAGAATCTTTCCAAAATTTCAAACTATATATGGTACCGGATGTTTGTTGATGTTGGTACTGGACGAGCGCAAAATTGGTACCAGATGAGTTGAGTACCGAATGACATGGAGTGTGGGTACTGGATGACTGTGTAGGTGCCAGTTGACTTTCGAAACTTCTAGTACCGAATGACTTGGAGTGTGAGTACCAGATGACTTTCAGTGTGGGAACATATTGTTTGGACATAGAAACATAGGATTAAACCATCATCAGCAAAATTATTGTATAATCATCCTTTTAATCACTAAAAATATGGAAAATTATGTATTAACCACATAGGATGAATACCAAGAGATAATGGAGGTTTATGGTATAATTAGCGATATATTATTGACAAAATGCAAGGAGAAGGTGTAATGATGAGTGTATTTGTATGGAGGAAAATATGATAAAACTAGAGCCCAACAGTTATATAGAGAGGTTATATTGGCATATATTGTTAGTGATCATCAAAATCTAGGTAATCACCCAATTTATGTTGTTGAGGATGAAATTGGGTCATTTATTTTCCATATAAATGATGAAGCACCAAAAATATCAGTCAACAAACGCAAAAATCATCCACTGACAAATCAAGGGAATGAAGTATGTAAGATGTATTTTGATGGATCGTCTTCAAAGGAGGGTTCTGGTGCTAGTATAGTCCTCATTTCTCCTTCAAAGGAGGTGGTTACACTCTCATATAAGCTAGAATTTGAAACAACTAACAACATAGAAGAATATGAGGCCTTGGTGTTGGGATTGAGGGTTGATAAAGACATGGCCATTGACAAATTGACATTATTTGGTGATTCTGAGATGATTGTCAACCATGTCAAAGACATTTATCAAGAAAAACAACAAAGTATGAAACAATAGAAAAAAAAGTTATGGGACTTGGTGGAAAACTTCTTTCTAGCATTCAATATTTCCTTTGTTCCTAGAGAGGCTAATTAGAGGGAAGATTCCCTATCCTTGAATGCCATCACCTTTAAACCTCCTATTGGTCCAAATGTCAAATACAAAGTGGAGGTTAGGCATAGGACACTCATACTAGACAATGTCAAGCATTGGCAGGTCTTTAGTGATGACTTGGAGCTCAAAATGTTCCTGCAAACCATAGAATAATTCTCAAATATCTCCATTGATCAAGAGAATGAGGGTATCTCCATTAACCAAGAGAATGAGGGAAATGAAACATAAAATCAACAAACATCTCATTTTATGAACAAGGTGGTTGTTCACAACATTGTGGAACTTGTTGGCATAAGGGAATACCCAAGGTTCAATTAAAAAAATGCACCAACAAACCCTAACTACTGGCCTTTTAGTCAACACCTATGAATAATATGAAGTCTCACCTAAAGTAGCAATAGGGGGGTTGCAGGACACATGTGTCTACAACTAGAGAAAATGAAAAATGATTCTAGAACAACATCGCAATGTAACCTAGAGATTCTCTAATAGTCTTACACTTAGCTTCGTGAAGTTAGCTTATACCTCCTATCTTTAATAAAGAAACAATAATGCAATAATAGTATAACAGATAGAAAATAACACATCATCGACGATAAAGAACAACAAGATTTATGTGGTTCACCCTCTCCCTAGGGCTACATCCACAGAACTGTGTTTCTTGATATAATAGATGAAAACATACAGTTATATCTGTGCACTTAGTTGCATATCCTTTTCTCTCTTCCTCTTTATCTCCCCTCCATCCACACCCAGCTGCAAGGTTGATCATTGCACCCAGTTGAAGATCCAAAATACAAAATTCTCTTACAACAAAGAAATTCTATCTCTCACTATTGCTATCACCAACAACAAGGACAACCAACCCTCTCAACTCTTCTAGACCTTTATTTATACATTTCATGACTATTAGAAAACATTAGACCCAAGCCTAGGTTTCAAAACCCTAGGTCCAAAACCCTAGTTTCCAAAACCCTAGATGCCAAAACCCTAGGTCCACATGACCTGAATTTTAAGGGCTTCACCAACTTGTTCTTCTTTCTTCTCCGCGAGGTGCTCCAAAGCACACATTAGTATCTTTTTTTGCTTGTTGATTTGTCCACGATCTATATTCTTTGATTCTTTTTCTTCCTTGATCTTCTCTTTCAACGACTTTCTTTTCTTTACCTAGTTCCTTCTTTTCTGCTTATTTACCCACTTCAACCCTTCCTCGGTTTTTGTGCCTTCCGCTCACTTTGTACTTTGTCTTTCCTCCTTAATCTTCTCTTTCTTCCTTAATACATGACCAAGGGCGCACATGCCCCCAACACTCACATGTGACTCGTCCTGAGTCACAACAATATTGAGCTTTCTGTGTTACTTTGAATGCAGACTGCATAGAGCATCTTGTGATTTCTTCTTTGTTCCTCCCTATCATGTGCAGACTACCTTTTATGTGTCTGGTACCCAATTTCAACTGCACCTGATACCTAGACCCTTCTTCCTTTGTTTTTAATGAGAGTTGCAAGGAAGCTAGTTGTCACAATACAGCTTCAATTAACTCCCATTCACTAAACTAGCCTTCCATTCTCCATTAAGAGTCTTCAATTGTGCAGCTCCTCCTTCTCTAACATAGGAAACTTCAAATGGTCTGAGCCAATGTGTCTTGAACTTTCCTGGATGCTTCATGAACTTGTTGTCATATAAAAGTACCAAATATCCTTGCTTAAATGATTTCTTCTTAAGATGTCTATCATGGTAAGACTTTTCACGTTCTTTTTGTACCTGCTAATGAAATTCTGCAATGAACATGCCTTCCTCTAATTCTATCAATTGTGCAAGCCTGTATTGAACAATGCCAGTGTCATCCATACCTATAAATGTTGAAATTCTTAAACTAGTAACCAAATATTCCATAGGTACTACTGCTTCCAAGCCATATACTAACTTAAAGGGAGTCTACATGGTTAACTTTTTGCAAGTAGTTCTATAAGTCCATAACACTGCTGGAATCCTCAAATCCCAATGATCTCTGTTAACACTGTAAATTTTAGTCAACACTATCTCCAAGATCTTATTGAAGGCTTCGACTGTACCATTCACCCATGGGTGGTATGGAGTGCTCTTCTGATGGTAGAATTTTAACTCCTGAGTGAAGGCTTCAATAGTTTTGATGATGAAGTGTGTGCCTTGATCACTCATATGGATCTTCAGGCATCCAAATCGGGTTATGATATCATCAAATATGAATTGTGTAGCTGTAGTTGCACTATACTCCTTAACTGCTCTTGCTTTTGCCCATCTGGTCAAATACTCTGTAGTAGTGATGATGTATCAAGCTCCTGTGCACTTTTCTAGTGGGTTGATAGGTCCCACAAATTCAATAGCCCATTTCTCAAATGCTTGTAAAGTTAACTAAGGTGCTAAAGGAATTTCATCCCTTCTAGAAGAATTCCCTATCATTTGGCATACACCGCAGGCTCTATAGTATTCCTTAGCATCCTTATGTAAAGTGGGCCACCAAAGGCCAGCTCTGAGAACCTTCTGCATTGTTTCTTTCCCTGCATAATTTCCTCCTGTAATGCCTTCATGTGCTTCTGCAGGAATCAATATTCTTGCTACCTCCATAGTGCATCTCCTCAAGATCTCATCTGGTCCCATCTTATATAACTGTCCATCTATAAGTTAAAATTTGAAAATACTGACGAACAACTGTTTCTTATGAATGATTGTATACTCAAAAGGTTCCATTCATGTGGACAGGAACTAGACTATCTCGGTGAAGTGATCATTGACTTTTCTAATGGCCAACAACTATGAATCTAGTAGTGTATAATCCAAACTAGTAGGTTCCTCTCTATGTTCTAACATGGATTATTGGTCAGGTCCCTTATTCATTCTCCCTGGCTTGACCACAATCTCAAAATCATATTCCTGGAATAATAATAGCCATCTATGTATTCTTCCCCCCCAATACTGAATTGTTGACTAAGTACTTCAATGTAGAATGATCAGTAAACATCTTAAAATGTCCTCCTAACAAGTAGTTTCTAAACTTCTGCAATGTGTATACCATAGCTAAGCCTTCTCTTTCTTTGGTAGTATAATTTCTTTCAGATGTAGAAAGATTCCTGCTAGCAAAGGCTATAGGATGGTCAATATCTCTTGTACCTGGCTATGCTAAGATTGCTCCTAATGCAATGGATGAAGCATCGACATTAACATGGAATTCCTTAATCCAATCTGGGAAAACCAAAATAGGCGCAGTGACCATTTTCTGCTTTAGTGTTTCGAAGCTCTGCTAGCATTCCTCTGTTACTTGAAACTTACTATCCTTCTTTAATATCTTCTCCATAGGTGTTTTTATCTGTGCATAGCCCTTAATAAAAAAATTGTAGTATCTAGTATGTCCCAATGTAGTGTGCAATTGTCTAACTGAAGTAGGAGGAGGTAGATCAACAATGATAGCGATCTTGGGAGGATATACCAACAACCCCTGCTTACACACAATGTGTCCTAACAATACCCCAAAAGGTGAAAACAAAATACACTACTTCAGGTTCAGGGAAATCTGACATTTCCTACACTTATCTAAGATTAATCTCAAACATTCAATATGATCTTTCATTAGGCTAAAAATGGTCCAATCATCAAAGTATGCCTCTAGAAACTTGTGCGAAAACTCCTTAAATTATTCAACCACCACCTTGGAAAAGATGAATGGTGCATTATTCAAACCAAAAGGCATTGTAGTGTATTGAAAATATCCCCATTCTGTTGCAAATGTGGTCTTATGTTTGTCTTCCTTAGTAATTCTGATCTGGTGATAACCTAAAAATCCATCTGTGAATGAATATACTTATTTTCCTCCTACATTATCTAGGCCCTCATCAGTACAAGGTGTAGGAAATGGATCATGTAAACATGCATCATTCAATTTCCTTAGATCTACACAGATTCAGATTTCTCCTGAATTCTTATCTTAGACCACCATAGGGATGATCCATTCATATTCCTACTTCCAGCATTCTATCTAATTCAATCTTAAATTTCTTCTTGTACTTGGGATTCAGTCTGTAAGGTCTCTGCTTGATAGGCCTTGCATCTGGTTTCAAAGGAATCCTCAATTCTCCCATGGTTCCTTTGATACCCTTCATGTCTGTGAACTTGGTTGGAAACAAGTCCTCGTACTCATGCAATAGTTTTGGAATCTTACTAATAGTAGCATCATCCCAATAGTCTCCAACATTTTCCAACTTAGGTGCTTTCTTTGTTCCAATATTAACCTTCTTAATTTTAATAGGCTGTCCAACAAAAGGTAATTAAATCCCTGACCTTTCTATGTCTCTCTATCCTTAAATTTCTGTAATGTTTACATCCCTAGGGTAGATCAGAAAGTTCTTTCGGATTTATCGCATAGGTTTTTTGATTTTCGACATTTCGGACCAAACTAGTGTGGCCCATCATCAGGAAAACATTTGTGAGAAATGAAGGAAAAAGGATATAACAGGTGTATAAATACTTGAAAAGTTGTTATAAGGAGCCGACTTATTAAAAATGAAATCAAAAATTATAAAACTTAAGAAATTATATTTGTTTGTTTAATAATTATTTATTTGTTTGTTTAATAATTATTTATTTGTTAGTTTATTAATTTTTTATTTAATAAGAGCTGACTGGAAAAAAAAAATTATAAATTAATATCTAGAATTATTCATGTTGGATAGGGTAGGGATCCAATTTGGACTAATTTTCCATCCATCATCTCTGTTTAGATTGTTAGGTTGTTTTTCAATTTCGATTGCTTCTCTAAATTTTCTATTGTGATAGTGATCTATCTTGGCAAGAATTTTGGCCTCTTCAATACAAATGTGATGTTTAGTTTTTTCTGAATGTTCTGCAAGAGCTGAGGGACGAGTGCGATTATGTTTAATGTCAGTGGAATGTTCTTGAATCCTAATTCTAAAGGAATGACCTATTTCTCCTATGTATTGTTTACCACACGAGCACGGGATCATATAGACACCTTTTTGTTCGATGGGATCAACAAAGTCTTTGACTGACCTAAGGGAATTCCTAATAGTGTTTAAGGGTTTGAAAGTTGCCCCAATGTTTTTCTTCTTCAAAATCCTAGCAACCTTGTCTATTGTCCCTTGTATGTAGGGTAAGTAAACCTTAGACACATCATCATTTGTCTTTCTTTATTCCTAGGTGTTTTAGTGGCATTTTGAAAGGCTTTCATTACCTGATGTTTTTTAAACCCTTGAACACTATTAGGAATTCCATTAGGTCAGTCAAAGACTTTGTTGATCCCATCGAACAAAAAGGTGTCTATATGATCCTGTGCTCGTGTGGTAAACAATACATAGGAGAAACAAGTCATTCCTTTAGAATTAGGATTCAAGAACATGCCATTGACATCAAACACAATCGCACTTGTCCCTCCGCTCTCGCAGAGCATTCAGACAAAACTAGACATCACATTTGTATTGAAGAGGCCAAAATTCTTGCCAAGATAGATCACTATCACAATAGAAAATTCAGAGAAGCAATCGAAATTGAAAAACAACCTAACAATCTAAACAGAGATGATGGATGGAAAATTAGTCAAAATTGGATCCCTACCCTAGCCAATATGAATAATTCTAGATATTAATTTATAAAAAAAAAACCTCCAGTCGACTCTTATTAAATAAAAAATTAATAAACTAACAAATAAATAATTATTAAACAAACAAATATAATTTCTTAAGTTTTATAATTTTTTATTTCATTTTTAATAAGTTGGCTCCTTATAACAACTTCTCAAGTATTTATACACCTTTTATATCCTTTTTCCTTCATTTCTCACAAACGTTTTCCTGATAATGGACTACACTAGTTTGATTCGAAACGTCGAAAATCAAAAAACCTATGCGATAAATCTGAAAGAATTTTCTGATCAAAACAATGGTTGCAAAAGCCTTAGAACAGAAATCCATAGGATCATCATCTTCATCATGATTAATATAACAACCCTGTAACTATTGAAGAGGTGCAGTCCATTAATCTTCTTCTTGGTCAAGAGGGGGGTTAGGTTCCTCCTCAAAGAACTTCTATCTTACAATTTGTAAATCTTGATCTACTGTGGGGTATTGACTTTCAAATAGGAACATAGCTATAAAGTTCTAGGTCATACCATACCAATATCTAGTGACTAAGCGCAGTTTTTCTTGAAGATACCAGTTGATAGGCATAGTATATAAGGTGTTAATGAACTTATGTACCCATTTTTCTTTAGGAATGCTACTCTAGGCTTCCTCACAACTTTGCACATGGTTCTTAGGACAACTCTGACCTATGTATCGAACTTCACAACCCTCATCTTGATCTGAAAAGTGCACTGTCATCAAGGTGCGACATTGTACCCACTCTGCAATATTATTCTTGTTTGTTTCCCACCATCTAGATGGTGTTTCTTTTAAGGATTCATCTAGTGCTAACAACCTCTGTTTTACTTGTACAATTCCTTCAAATTCACATAGAAATGTCTCTATCTTATTCAAGATTTCAAATGTAGGAAGATTACTTACTTCTGTGCTAATCCAGTGAACTACCTTGGTCAATATGGCACACCTTCGAGTAGAGACTTCATACGTTATGTTATGCCAATTTTCCATTTCTTCTATTGAAACTAATGAGCATGCACTTTCACTTCACCAACTCAAATTTCTATTTGTTGTAGGATTGATGTAATCATGTTGTCCTGCTATCAGTTTATATATGTTCTCTAGCTCATAAGTGCGATATTCTTCTCTTATAGGTTTTGTGTATCGGTGGCCTTCATCGGGATAAAGAGGTGAAATGACCCTAAGGCCATCACCTTCAAAAGTCATTTTTCTCTTTTTTAGGTCAAAAATAGTCGAATTGTTGAAATTCCAATCAATTCCTAACAACGCAGGATAGGGGCAGCTATCATCAACAATCTCAATCACTTTGAAGTCGAAAAATGTCTTCACTCTGTCGATATCCACATGGACATGCTATAGTCTTCCAAAGGGGCTCATCACCTGCTGATTAGCCATCCTGAGCCTAATAGGAGAGTAAATCAACTTAGGTTTTCCCATCAATGCCCATGTTTGCTTCGTCATAACATTTACTTTTGATCCCAAGTCGAGGACCACATAGTCTATGTCTTAGTCTCCAATATGAGCACTAAGGTGTAGTTCCTTTCTTGGCCTCCTTTTTCTAGATATTGATTCACAACTCTACTCATCAGAGGATCTATTCTCCCAACTTCATACTGTCTTATCAGGTGTTGTAGTTCCTGCACAAATCTTTCATCTTTAATCAACTTGATACAAGTATACAACAAGTCCATAAGCTTGCTTACCTATTTTCCTTGTCTAGCTAGGGAAGACTGATCAAATGTTGGAGGCATTTCACATACCCTTACTTCCAGCTGTGCCCTATATGAAGAATCCTATTCACCTACAAATTCTCTTCTTGCTTCTTCAAAAATATTCTTTTCTTTCCTTGGACCAAACAATGGTGTATTCTCTAAAGCTCTTTTGATCTGTGATCTATCTGTGGTCTTTCCTAAAGTCACCCTTTCTTCTCATTTTATAGAGACTCCTCTAGTGATGACAATGACTCTGGGATCCTCACCACATGGTTCAACTGATATTAGTTGGACTTATTGATTTCAACCTCGTCTTTCCTGAATTTTAGCTAACAATACTGGACAGTCTTCAATGACATTGTCAAATGAATTACAGTAGCTGCAAGTAGTACAAGGGTTCTGAAAATTCCTTTCCAAATGACCTTGTTGGGCATAGTTATAGAAAATGATCTGACCTCAACCTCGACATATTTCTCCTCCTCATCCTCTTCCTTTGAATCCACTGTGAGGGTTGAAGTTTCCTCTTCCTAGGGAATTGAATTGCACAGTGTTTCCTTCTGCATGTAATTCTCCTTGAGTTATATATGCATCCCTTGACCTTTCATGCATGAGTTCATAATCCGTACAGTCCTTCTCATCATGCCCCATAGATTTAAAAAATGTGTAGTAAAGATTGGTGCCTGTTTGGACATATTTCTTCATATAATAACATTCACCAGAGTAATGTCTATTTCTACATACTTCACACCATGGTAAAGTAACCTTATTCAAAGGGTTAGGAGCTCTAGAGGCCAAGTATTAATTAAATAAATGACAGTTCTCTTTTTCATGGACCTCTTCTTTACATCTGATATACCAGATATATTATCTTTTCTCTTTTCCTTTGTCCTTCTTCAGGTCTTCACCTATAAATATAAACTAGTCAATTGATTTAAAATCTGGCTCATACCTGGACTGGATTCTCCTATAGGGGTTGCATCTAGTTTCATGGAAATTTCCAATGCTTCAGCCTACGAAGCAAACTTCTGTTGCATGAGAGGAACTCTAATGTATGGCAGGAGGAAAGCGATGAACCATTCCTTATGTTGTTCATATGGAATCTAAAAACTTAAATGGCCTGTCAAAGTCTTAAACCTCTGATCAAACTCCCAAATGGGTCCAATCACCTTATTCTTGATTTCCTTCAACTCTGTAATGCACTATGACTCTAACTTAGGTTTTTTGAACTCTGAATTCAATGTAGTCTTAATGTCACTCAACGGTTTAGGTTGTATAGATCCTGTAACAAACTGCATATACCAGGTCAATGCGTGGTCCCTCAAGGTAGTACTAAATTGATCTCTCTTAACAGCTTCATCTGTGACTTTCTTAATTCTCCATAAAACTTCTCATAAGAACCAGTGTTGGTCGGGATCCTTAGATCCATCTCCTCTAAAAATAGGTAGCCTCATTTCATCTTCCATGGATCTTCATAGGTTTCTTGACTGAGTATGTACTAAACTTATTGTAATAGTACTTTGAGTGCTCTGATTATTCTGGTTACTTTGGATACTTAATGTTTCTAAAACAATAGGAGGAGTAATAATACTTACTTCGACAATAGGTGCAGTCCCTAAAGTTTCTGGTTCTCCTCGGTGAAGTTTTTCAGTCTCTACTTCCTCTACCCTTACAGACTCTAGTACTCTTCATCTTATAGCTCTGCTTCTTCTCCACTGTATAATAACTCGTCTTCGTAACTCTTCTTAAATAGGTTCGCAAGAGGAACCTCTCTGAATGATATCCCACTCTGAGTGTGTCAAGCCTCTGAGTCACTGTCGATGTGTGAATTCTTAAACATTAGCTTTAAACTCCAACTGATTACTGTATCTCCAAGATATTCTTCTCATGCAATAACATCTTAATCTTTAAATTCAAGAAGTGTAGAAACTTCCCTCTAGGTCCCTTAAAGAAATACCTCTCTGCTTGACTATATGATTCCACTCTATCAATAGAAATCTCAGTAATGTACCCTCCAATAGTGCTATCAAACCAGAGATCTATTGGTCTAGATACAATGTTATTGACTCTCTTGACTTTCTTAATCAGGGTCGTTGTCCAAACCACGGGTGGTCTATATCTGATTTCAAACTGAGTGTCTGCTAGTCTAGCTAACCACTAGTATATCTCCTTATGAACTCTCATAAATAAAATTATGTGCACATCAGTAAATATGTACCTCCCCAACCAGTCTTTTGTACTAATCCAAGGGTTCTTTTTCTAAGCTACGATGAAGTCCCTTTCTTGTTCTTCTATCCAATTCTGAATTTTTGTCTTCAATGGAAACCACCTTGACATTCCCTCAAGAAGGTCCCAGCAATGGAACCACTTGTTGGCACAAGGGCAGACCTAGGGTTCAACTCAAACAGTGCACCAAAAAACCATAGCTACTGGCCCTTTCAGAAACACCTGCAAAGCATATGAAGTCTCACCCAAATTAGCAATAGGGGGGTTGTAGGACACATGTGTCTACTACTAGAGGAAATGAAAAATGATTCCAGAACAACAATGCAATGTAACCTAGAGATTCTCTAATAGTCTTACAGTTAGCTTCATGAAGTTAGCTTATAACTGATATCTTTAATAAGGAAACAACAATGCAATAATAGTATAACAGATAAAAAATAACACAACATGAACCATAAATAACAGGAATATTTATGTGGTTCATCCTCTCCCTAGGGCTACATCCACATAACTGTGTTTCTTTATATAATAGATGGAAACATACAGTTCTATCTGCGCACTTATTTGCAGATCCTTCTCTCTCTTCCTCTTTATCTCCCCTCCCTGCATACCCAGTTGTAGGGTTGATCTTCGAACCCAACTGAAGATCCATAATACATCATTCTCTTACAACAAAACACTTATATCTCTCACTATTTATGTCACCAAAAATAATGACAACCAACCCTCTCAACTATTCTATACCTTTATTTATACATTTCATGACTCTTAGACAACCTTAGACCAAAGCTTAGGTGTCACAACCCTATGTCCAAAACCTTAGGTTCCAAAACCCTAGATGTCGGAACACTAGGTCCACATGACTTGAATTTTAAGGGCTTCACCAACTTGTTCTTCCTTCTTCTCCATGAGGTGATCCAAAGCACCCATTAGTATCTTTTTTCGCTTGTTGAGTTGTCCACTATCTATCTTCTTTGATGCTTTGTCTTCCTTGATCTTCTCTTTCAACGGCTTGCTTTCCTTTACCTCGTTCCTTCTTTTCTGCTTCTTTACCCACTCCAACCCTTCCTCAGTTTGTGTGCCTTCCACGTACTTCGTACTTTGTCTTTCTTCCTTAATCTTTGCTTTCTTCCTTAATACATGACCAAGGGCAAACATAACTTAAGACAAACCATATCCCAAGAGGCTTAGTACCACTGGAGAGGTTGTTTGACAACAATGATGTCTCCAGGAAAGCTTCCATGAAAAATATGGAACAAGAAGTAATGGAATGCAACATTGGGATAGTTTCAAATCCCAAAGTAGTCAAAATATCCAAGGCACTTCCAGAGGAACAAAGAAACAAGTATGTCAGCCTCATGAAAAATTTTGCTGATATTTTTGCATGGTCTTATGAGGACTCAAAGAACTTTGACACTGACATCATTCAACACAATATCCCTGTGAAGGTGAGCTCAAAGCCATTCAGGTAGAAAATTAGACAATTAAATCCTATGCTAATGTCTATTATTGAAAAATAATTGAAATGAATGCTTGATGCCAAAATCATTCTTCCCTTGAGGTACTTAGATTGGGTGGCCAACTTGGTTCTTGTTAGGAAGAAGAGTGGAGAAATACGCTTATGTGTTGACTTCAGGAACCTGAACAAGTGTTCTCTAAAAGACAACTATCCTTTTCCCAACATGGACCATATCTTTCAAAGGCTAGTAGGTGCCCACATAATTTCCATGTCGAGTGGATATTCTGGTTATAACTAGATAGTAGTGCTTGAAGAAAACAAAGAGAAAACAACCTTCACCACCCCATGGCGCACATTCATGTATGAAAAAATTCCCTTCGGTCTGATGAATGTAGGGGCCACCTTCCAGAGGGCCATGGACATTAAACTTGTGTGTGAAAATGACAAGTTCATGGTTATATACCTGGATGAAATCACCATCTTCTCCAAATCTGATGATGAACATCTACAACACTTGGAGCAGATTTTTCAAAAATCCAGAAGATATGGAATCTCTTTGAATCCCAAAAAGTCCCATTTTTCTATGTTATAAGGAAAAATACTAGGCCACATTATATCAGTAGGGAGAATAATAATAGACCCAGAGAGAGTTGAATCTATCCATAAAATTGGCATCCAAACGAATAAGAAGGCTATCCAATCTTTCATAGGAAAAATAATTTTTTTAAGGCGCTTTGTGCCAAATTTTTCTGAAATCATAAGACCTATTACTAACATGCTGAAGAAATATGTTGACATCAAATGGTCACTAGAAGCCAAATCATCCTTCCTGAGGATTAAGCAGACTTTGGTGGAATACCCTGTGTTTGTTAGTTTGGACTATTCCAAAGAATTCCTCATTTTCTTATTTTCCTCTGAGGAAACTATTGTCATTGTATTGCTGCAAAAGACTGAAGAAGGGCATGAACAACCAATTTCCTTTTTCAGTAAATTGCTCTAGGATGTTCAACTGAAATATGATATATTGGAGAATAAATCCTATGCATTGGTCAAATCTTTTAATGCCTTCAGAGTGTATGTCCTGCAATCCAACATAATAACCTATGTTCCTAGCAGCAGTGTGAAGGAAATTTTGGTTCAGCCAAACAGTGAAGGGAAGGGGGGAAAGTGGATTTTCAAACTGTTAGAGTATGACATGCACATAAAGCCCACTAATTTGGTTAAGGGGTAGGGCCTTGCAAAATTATTATCAGATTCAAACTGCAAAGCAATGGAATTACACCATACTTTCATCCAATCATATGTCGCTCTGATGCAGGTTGGGAAGGAAAACATGTAGGCATTTGATCATTACTCTCTTCCATCCTGGTATAGATATGTTTTTCACTTTTTTCATCACCTAGAATGTACTCCAGAATTGGAAAAATCTAAGGCTAGGTCTCTTAAATTGAAAGTTGTAAAATTATGCATCATAAACTAGAATTTGTATTGGAGACATCCTTATGGTATTTTGCTAAAATGTCTAGATGAGGATGATTCTAAACAGGTCATAACAGATATGCACAGAGGGGATTTTGGAGGAAACCAACATTGCAAGGCTACAACCCTCAATATTCTAAGGACATGATACTACTGGCCCACCATATTCTCTGATGTTTTTTCTATAGTCAGATCCTGTGAAGAATATAAAAAATTTACTGGAAAACATAAATTTCTCTCACTACCCCTAAATCCCATTACTGCTAGTGGTCCCTTTCAACAATGGGGACCAGAATTTATAGGTGAGATAAACCTACCCTCTAGTGGAAAACATAAGTGGATTCTTACTGCCACTGACTACTTCACTAAGTAGATTGAAGTTGTGTCCACTAGGAATTTTATTGACAAGGTGATCATAAATTTCTTGGAGACAAACATCTTTGTCAAGTTTGGTTTCCCCAGGAATTTAGTAACATACAATGCCCAATAATTCAACTCCAAGTCCATGATTGACTTATGTGGGAGTTACAACATTGTCCTAACACTTTATACACCCTATTACCCACAGGGAAACGGGTTGGTTGAGTCATCAAACAAGACCCTCATCAGGATCATCAAGAAGTTGTTGGATGAAAAAAAAAACATCTTAGGACTCTAAGATCAAATATGCCTTGTCGGTTGACACGATCAACACCAATAATTCATTGGGAACCTCACCATTTCAACTAGTTTATGGGGTAGATATTGTCTTTCCCACTCAACTTGGTCTACCAGTCTTAAAATTTTTACAAGAGGAAGTGGAGGAACATAATGACATCCATAGAATAATTTTTCAGATTATTGAATTATAGTAGAAGAGAGAAGAATTGAATCGCAGAACCGAGGCATGTTGGGTGAAGGTCAAGGAATCCTTTCACAGGAAAACCAAAATGGAAATATTTCAAGAAGGAGACTTGGTCTTGAGATGGGATGTCAAGAGGGATCACAAGCCTAAGCATGGTAAGTTCGATAATATTTGGTTTGGTCCATTCAAAGTGGTCAAGGTTCTGGATAATAACACATTTATATTGCAAAACCTGGAGGATATTGAGATCATTAGAGGCCCAGTTAATGGGCTCTTCCTGAAACATTATTTTTCTTAATGAACCAAGGGTGGTCCATCTTGTACGATAGTTTTTTTTTCATTTTCATTTGGATTTGATAGTTTTGTTTGAATAAAGACTCAATAGCTACAATTTTAAGTTTCARATTGAATAAAKAYAGATAGCATAGATGACAGAAAAAAATAGAGGTAATTTACAGCAAGTGGGAGTAGATTTTCAGGAGTAAGTCRCCTAGTTTATTGTTCTTAGMACCTCACAAGGAAGTGTTATCCCTGATTCGAACCAATTTTGAAACMTAGGTATGCACCTCTTCTCTTTCAMTCCATTATCCTATATATATGTAAATCTTGATTTTTGTTGAGTCTCTTTTGCATCGTTTAATGAGCCARCTTGAGTTGTTCTCACCCTTCTATTGACTTTGCACCATTTTCTTTCTTTCTTGGAAGGTTATTGCATGTTCTGGTTTGGGTTGATAACACATGGCATATTGAATTTATTATTACTTATCTTATAATAGGTTTACCAAGTCTCCTTGATGGAAAAAAACACTAATTGAAAGAGCATGCATGTTCTTGCAAACAATAGGAAAGCGTGTTGTTTAAATTGTTTTAAATGTTCAAAAAAAATTCAAATATTTGAAAACTTTGAGTGGGTTCCTACATGCGTATGCATGCTCATGTGAACTCAATTTCATGAAAGGTTAACTCTAGGTTCATCATTGCACAATTCATTTTAATATTGTGCAAGTTGCACCTCCAATTCTCATCATCACAGGTTCACAGAGAATTATAATTACATGTGTTAAATTACATCATAATAAAATTCACATTCATCTTGTTTCTTACAGCAGATGTGGTCAACAAAAAATTATGTCTCCCAGAGACCATTGGCACTTGAACAGAATAGATCCAAAGGGGCTTGAGCTGTTCAAATTTGTCCTAGAAATCATAGATATTTTTGTCAAGGCAGGATGATGCAAATTTATTTATTCCTTCGAGGGACACCACACATGTGTGGCTCTCTTATTTTCATAAATGTTTGATGAGTTTCAAACCCAACTTGGGGACACCTGTATCCACATTACAGATCATTTCATCAGAGTATCCCATGCTCTCCCTGTCTATGGAGAAAGGTATTTTAAGAACGGTAAATTACCCCCAAAACTCCACAATAAATTCTTGGTGTCAGAGCATGAAAACCCCAACCGGATCCAGGAAATTCCCATCACATGGATAAAGGAGGAATGGAAAGGTACCCTCACATAAATCCAAAGGTACATCACAAGTGAGGGACAATTTTCAATTCTGCATTGTTACCACATTTGATTTCTCATGAGCTAGAGCGGGGATAAGGAATTAAATTTTCCTTTTTGTTTACTCAAGACTATAACTAAAATGGCCATAAGGGTTCAGAGCCACCCTGAGTCTACACATATGATATTGTATCATGAAGGTGTGATAAAAATTCTAGTGCTCTTTTCTTTGGCTGAAATTGAGATGCCCTATGACTACTTTTTACAATCTGTAGGTTTACAAGAACAAGAATAAAATTTTGATCCTCAGTCTTGTTGACCAAAATTTGCTTGTATATATTTTTTTTCTCTTGGATTCATAAAATAATTGATTTAAAAAGAAGAATTTTTTGAACTTTTAAAATTTCACACTTCAGCCCTCAGTCTAAACTTCTTCATGCACTTTTTGGATTAGAAATTTGTTTTCGCATGCCTAAGTTATTCAAGATCTGGTTTAAAGGTCCGAAGGAGAGACTATGAATATTTTTTCTAAGTATCATGTTATCCTCTCCATTGAATTGTGAAGTACTCTCATCACTTATCTCCCTCACCTTCCATCTCCACTCTTAACCATTTTCCGCTTTTCACCACTCTTCTCCATATGCTCCACTAGCCTCTACACTTAGACAGTTTTGGGACTCTTCCTTCATCTCCTCATCAAGTTAGTGGGTTGGAGGACCTTCATCTCCATCCACTTTCCCATGTCATAAGTTTGTTGCTACACTATACTTGTCTTGTTTTTAAACTTCGCAGGTTCGTAGAGTCGATCTTTCATCCTCCAAATTTTGGGATCTCTACTTTGCACCCAAAATTTTGTGATCCTCATTTTAACCATCAGACTTGTCGCGGATATTGAGTCCATAAAATAATTTCATTTCTCTTGCATGCAAGTTTGAACAACCTCCTTTCTACACTAACTTATTTTTTATCATCCACACCATGGGTTGGCAGGTTCCCGAGTTGGAGGGTTCGTGAAAAACTTCTTATTCAAAACTACTCTCATCCTTCCCCGCCATTCTCACGATTTTTCCAATATGCATTGAATGTTCTTTAATACTAACAACTAATTGTGCATGCTTCGAAGAGATTGTTATTAATGGAGAAAGAATCAAGGAGATTATTAATTAAATTTCATTAATTTTCCATTTTCCAAAGGATTGTATTATTTTCATCGCTTTGAAAAGATTTATTACAAGTTATTATACAACTGAAAAATACCCTCATCAGCCTAATGGAAGCCACAACTAGACAAAAATTTTGTGCAGATACTTTGAATATTTTTGGTCGTGAAGACCAGAACTTTCAGTGGTCCAAAGCATATTCATATTACTCATTTCCTCCTTCACAAAAAGACGTAATCTAGGCTTCCATAATTTCTCACGCAAGGTGTGCTCCTGAGGTATTTGACAACAAAGAACTTGTTTCATGGTGTGTTTAGAGGTACATGTCGAGCCAAATAATTATACAAATCCAATATCATTCCCCCATTTCCCTTTCACAGCAAGTTTTTTGCAAGATGTTGAAGTTCCCAGAGCCAACACTTACCTTCAAAAGGGAATAATTGTTCCAGAGACTAACATATATAGATCTATAAGGAGGTATTAATGAGGTACAAGACCCTAAATTAATCATCAACTCAATGTTTCTAAAAAATAAAAAATTTGATGAACAAGTTGATATATTCAAAATGTTATCAGTTGAACAATTGTATGGCATACTCAATTATAATGAAGATGAAATAGACAATTCGCTAGTTGATTATTCCGTGAAAAATTAAGATATTGAGGAAGCAGTACATAGTGTTTTTCTTTACTTAAGAGACTTGGAAGGTGAATTATTCAACATTAAAATCATGCATGAAATAAACATCACACCAATGAAAACTTATATTGAATATTTGTTCAGAAAGGAAATCGACAAATTAACCAAAGAAGGGTAAGAAATAGTTTAGATGGTTCCTATAACTATCAATGAAGACAATAAATGGATAGTAGAAATCAAGCAAAGACATGAGAGACCATCATAGTAAGTTCATGCTAATCATATCTTTCTTTCTTTATCAATTTTTCATCAAGTTACTCTGCTTCTTTGACTAGAAAGGTTTAACAAAAATATGATAACTTCCTTGTGTCTTATTTCTAGGTATTTCTACTATGTCATTTCCCACCATCCTCCTTATACATATTACTTCTTGTTCATATTTTATTTATTTTCTGTGGGATCCCCATTCCTAGTCCTGAGGAAAAACACATTTAAATTTCAAGGCTTTGTAATAGACTATATATTTTTCAGAAATCCCAAGAGAACAATTTCGGGATCAGTTTTGACTGTACTTTGTAACTCTGAGTTTTGAGTATAAAGTATTTGAGATTGATATATCATTATATTTATTTGATATCCCCATGTTTTCACTCTATTAAAGTTCTCTTATGCATGCACACCATTATCTTTTATTTTATGTGATCATAAATCTTTAGTTTAACTATGATGGATGTGAGGAAATTGTGACTATCTTTTTTAATTGTAAGAAGTGTGTGGTTCCTAGTCATTTGTCAGGAACTCTCTTTAAAAAACAAAACACTTTCTTTCTCGTTATTTTTTTCTTGCAATGTTTATGTTTCTTTGATTATCATGAAGGACTTCTGCAAAGTCCTATATTCTAAAAATCTATATTTCCAAGAAAATCTTAAAACCAAGAGGAGTACCACCCCTATAAAAATGCATGGGGGATTTTTATCCCCATGAGTTTGTTGTTTCGGTCCTGACGGATTCAAGCGTCAACATTTTTGGTGATCATACTGGGGATCAATTTATTTTAAACATATTTGAGGAACCATAAATCTCCATGGCTCAAAGTTTCGAGAAGAAGATTCAAGAATATTGCTACTTATTTTAAGCATAGTTCACCTTTTTTGTAATTTTATAAAGAAATGAGAAGCACCAAAGATTCGGAAGAATGAACTCCTTGGAAACTCCATTGAAAAAATTAAAACTGAAGGGTTTCATTCATGTCATAATGCTTCTTTATATTCTTCATCGAGCCCACTAATGGCTTTGTAAGACTCGGTAAAAGGGAGAAATACTCATAGAAGGAGGTGATTTCATAATACCCCTTTAAATCTACCAGAAATAGACTTTCAAATGCCCAATATTCCTATTGAATATTTTTCTACATTCTTTGGGGATGCTTCAGAAGATGTCGAGTAACACTTGATTAATTTTAAAGGTACATGTTATGATTTCAACCTCACTGAAGACAATGTTACATGTAGATTATTCCTACAAACTCTATGTGAGGATGCTCTTGAATGGTATAGTTCATTAATTTCTAACTCCATTACTAGTTGGGATGTGTTAGAATATTCATTTGCAAAAAATTTCATCCCAAAGGTGCATTCATATGTCTTTGTTGATATTTTAAATGTTTCTTCCCACCCACCCTCTCCCACATGGACACAAAAAGATGAAATGAATGGTTCATAAGAATAATATCATAAAACATTGCAAGATGATTCTGAATCAAATCTTGTTGCTAAGAATGAAGGAAAGAATTCCAAATACCAAGGAAAGGATATCAACATCTCATATACTCCATATGAGGAATAAATTAAAGAGTCTCCACAAAATATGTAAGAATAATTCAGCTAAAATAAAGAAGAATTGGTGGAAGAAAACAATTTTGAGAACAAAGAAGATATCCATTGCATAGAAGAATAGCATTACCAAGACATCGCCAATGAAACAATAATCTTGAATGTGGAAAAAAATTAAAAAGATAATTTTTTCAAGAAAGAAATTTCTCATTTGATTGAAGATAGAAGCACTCTAGGGCAGCCAAGAGTAGATTATATTGAATATTGGTTCAAAAGTATTTTCAGCCCACCAACACAAACAAGTATTCTTCATACATTGCTCGATCCCATTGTGGTACATTTTGGGCATGCTCCTAATTTTCATGCTCCTAATTTATTGGTATCAACCCCAATCTTTTTCTTACTGTTGGAGCCCATTTCAAAAGTCAATTGGATGCTCGAATGGATCCATTGGAAATATGCCTATACCTAAGGTTCATCGTTCTTTCAAGTAACTTAGGGTAGGTAGATCATGTGTGTACATATTTTGTTTCTTCAGTTTAGTTTTTCATATTAAGGAAGTATTTGTATTGAAGTTTGAGATAACTCTATGAAAGAAGAATTATAAGAATTCATTTTGAAGATGACTCCATAGCCCAATGGAGAAGTCACCTCGTCATGAGATTTTAGTGTTCTCAATGACCCACAGGGGGTCATTGTCTCGTAGTTGGAGACATTCTCATGTTTTTTCCAATATGCATTAAATGTTGTTTAATGCTAACAACTAATTATGTAGGATTTGAATATATTTTCATTAATGGAGAAAGATTCGAGGATATTATTCATTAAATTGCATTAATTCTCAATTTTCCAAAGGACTATATTATTTTCATCTCTCCAAAAAGATTTATTTCAAGTTACTATTCAGTTGAAAAATAATCTCCTCATCCTAATGGCAGCAACAACTAGACAACAATTATGTGGAGATACTTTGAATATTTTTTTTTGAGAAGACCATAACTTTAATTGTTCCAAAGAATATTCATATTACTCATCTCCTCCTGCACAAAAAGACATAATATGGGCATCCATAATTGCTCGCAAAGGGTATGTTCATGAGGTATTTAACTACAAAGAAATTTTTACATGGTGTGTTGAGAAGTATGTGTTGAGCCAAAGAATTATACAACTCCATGATTATTCCCCCATTTCCCTTTCACTGCAAGTTTTTCACAAGATGTTGAAGCTCCTAGAGCCAACACTTACCTTCAAAAGAAAAGAAATGTTCAAGAGATTCACGAAGATAGATCTAGTGAGAGGTACTAACGAGGTACAATACCCTAAATTAATTCTCAACTCAATGTTTCTAAAAAAGAATTTTTTTTACGAACAAGTTGATATATTCAAAGGGTTATCGGTTGAAAACGTTTATGGCATACTCGAATATAATGAAGATGAAATACACAATTGGGTAGTTGCTTATTTCGTGAAAAATCAAGATATTGAGGAATCGGTACATAGTGTTTCTATTGACTTAAGAGACTTGGAAGGTGAATTATTCAACATTAAAATCAAGCATGAAATAAACATTGCACCAATGAAAATTTCTATTGAAGACTGGTTCAAAAAGGAAATCGACAAATTAACCAAAAAGGGCAAGAAACAATTGAGACGGTTCCTATAACAGTCAATGAAGAGAATAAAAGGACAATAACAAGAAAGTGAATACATGAGATACTATCATAGTAAGTTCATGTTGATCATATCTTTCTTTCTTTATCAGTTTTTCATCCAATTACTCTGCTTCTTTAACTAGAAAGGTTTAACAAAAATATGATAACTTCTCTCTGTCTTCTTTTCAGGTCTTTCTATTCTGTCATCTCCCACCATCCTCCTTATACATATTACTTCTTGTTCATATTTTATTTATGGTATGTGGGATCCCCATTCCTAGTCCTGAGGACAAACGCATTTAAATTTCAAGGCTTTGTAATAGACTACATATTTGTTAGAAATCCCGAGAACAATTTCGGGATCAGTTTTGACTGTACTTTGTGACTCTCAGTTTTGAGTATAAAGTATTTGAGATTGATCTATCATTATATTTATTTGAGATCCCCATGTTTTTACTCTATTAATGTTATCTTCTACATGCATACCATCTTCTTTTATTTTATGTGATCGGAAATCTTTAGTTTAACTATGATGGATGTGAGGAAATTTTGTCTATATTTTTCAAGTGTATGAAGTGTGTGGTTCTTGATCATTTCTCAGGAAATCTCTTTAAAAAACAAAACATTTTCTTTCTTGTTATTTTTTTATTGCAATATTTATGTTTCTTTGATTATCACGATGGACTTCTACAACTATATTCTAAAAATCTAGAGTTCTAAGAAAATCTTAAAACAAAGAGGAGTACCACCTCTACAAAAACACGGGGAGTTTGTATCCCCATGAGGTTTTCATTTCGGTTCTGGAGGATTCAAGCATCAATAGTGTTGGCAATGATACAAGTGGGTATTGGTGGCCACCCACCTATTCCAACCAGATCCCCTTGTATATTTTTAGTTCAACGTGTTCTTTTGTGCTTCTTTGTAATTGTGGGTTCTACACTTCTAGGGTTCTTTGAAGCCACCCACATCTTCCAGGTGGATATTCATAGTCTCCCACGTAATCCAACTAGACTATTTTGTATGTTTTTATGTTAGCACATCTTGTTGTACTTCCAGGGTCATTTTGGAGCCCTAAACAATGATTTTTTGGATTGCCACAGTCAAACTGTAGACGAAGTCAGATTTTGACAGTGTAATGTGTATTTCTCTTAAAGATATTTCAAAAGGGCTACCACATGCCTAAAATGAAGGTCGTATGAAAAATTTACGACCCTAGGAAGTTTAGGTACCAACTTACCCATAAGGGCCGACATGAATTTTGGTGTTTCACCTTCTAGAGTTAGGTTGTTGGATGTCTAG
>JZKD02S1642487.1:23267-40176 GCA_000966675.3 Picea glauca
TCTCCAGAATGTCTTGGTGATCATGGGCCTTGTAATGTATCCTACACCTGTTGTTTCTTGATAGAAACTCTATTATCTTCATTTACTCTTCATTTTGAAGTAGAAGATCTCAAATACATTCGAGGGGGTTCCTCCTTCACTGGGGTGGTTGATTTTTCTCTTCTGGATTGGGCACCCTTCATTTTGGAGGCATTTTTCCTGTTTGATGTTTGTTGGGTTGACTTTAATGAGCCACCAGGTTCAAGGGAAACCCTCCCTTCTATATTATATTTTTATTTTTCACCCTCATACTTGTTGACGCTTGAATCTATCAGGACTCAAACGACAACCTCACAGGGATACAAATCCCCCTACCTTTTTATAAAGGTGGTACTCCTCTTTGTTTTAATATTTTCTTGGAATTATAGATTTTTAGAATATAGGAGTTTGCATAAGTTCGTTGTGATAATCAAAGAAACACAAATATTGCTAGAAAAAAATAACAAGAAATAAAATGTTTTTTTTTTAAGAGAGTTCTCGAGAAATTACCAGGAACCACACACTTCATACACTTGAAAAAGATAGACAAAATTTCCTCACATCCATCATAGTTAGACTAAACATTTCTGATCACATAAAATAAAAGAAGATGGTATGCATGCATAAGAGAAATTTAATAGAGTAAAAAAATGGGTATCTCAAATAAAGATAATGATAGATCAATCTCAAATAATTTATACTAAAAACTCAAAGTTACAAAGTACAGTCAAAACGGATCTCAAAATAGTTCTCTTGGGATTTCTGAAAAATATATAGTCTGTTACAAATCCTTGAAATTTAAATGTGTTTGTCCTCGGGACTAGGATTGGGGCTCCCATGGACCATAAAACAAATATGAACAAGTGTTAAGTTGTATATGGAGGATGGTGGGTGATGACAGAGTAGCAAGACCTGGAAAGAAGACATGGAGAAGTTATCAGATTTCAGTTAAACCTTTCTAGTCAAAGAAGCAGAGTAACTAGATGAAAAACTGATAAAGAAAGCAAGATAGGATCAATATGAACTTACTATGATGCTCTCTCATGTCTTCACTTGCTTTTTGTTGTTCTTTTATTGTCTTCATTGACGGTTATAGGAACCATATCAACTGTTTATTTCCCTTCTTTGGTTAATTTGTCGATTGCCTTTCTGAACCAATCTTCAATACAACTTTTCATTAGTGTGACGTTTATTTCATGCCCGGCTTTAATGTTGAATAATTCACCTTTCAATTCTCGTAAGTCAAGAGAAAAACTATGTACTTCTTCCTCAATATCTTTATTTTTCACGAAATAATCAAATAGCCAATTGTCTATTTCATCTTCATTATATTGACAATGGCATAAATTTTTTCAATTAATAACCCTTTTAATATCTCAACTTGTTCATCAAATTGTTGCTTTGCTAGAAACATTGAGTTGAGAATTAATTTAGGGTCTTGTACCTCATTAGTACCTCCTGCTAGATCTATCTCCGTGAGTCTCTTGAATAATTCTTCTCTTTTGAAGGTTAGTGTTGGCTCTAAGAGCTTCGAAATCTTGTGAAAAACTTGCGGTGAAAGGGAAATGGGGGAATGATCTTGTAGTTGTATAATTCTCTACCTTGACACGTACTTCTCAATGCACCATGCAACAAGTTCTTTGCAGTCAAATACCTTAGGAACACACCCTACGTGAGAAATTACGAATGCCCATATTACATCCTTTTGTGCAGGAGGAGATGAGTAATATGAATATGCTTTGGACCACTAAAAGTTCTTAGCTTCACGACCAAAAATATTCAAAGTATATCCACATAATTTTTGTCCATTTGTTGCTGCTATTATGTTGACAGGAATATTTTTCAGCTGAATAATAACTTGAAATAAATCTTTTCGGAGAGATGAAAATAATACAATCTTTTGGAAAACGGTGAATTAATGCAATTTAATGAATAATCTGCTTGAGTCTTTTTCCATTAATGACAATATATTCAAATCCTGCACAATTATTTGTTAGCATTAAACAACATTCAATGTATATTGGAAAAAGCAGTAGAATGGCAGGGACAAATGCAAGTAGTTTTGAATATGAAGTTTTTCAGAAACCTACTAACCCAGGAACCTGCCAACCCATGGTTGTGGACAATAAAAAAAAGTTGGTGTAGAAAAGAGTTTGGTCAGACTTGCATGAAAGATAAATAAAATTCTTTTAGGGACTCAAGACCCGCGACAAGTTTGATTGTTAAAATGAGGATCACGAAATTTAGGGTGCAAAGTGGAGATCACATAAATTGGCATATGAAAGCTTGAATTTACGAACCCGTGAAGTTTAAAAAAATGCTAAGTATAGTGTTGTAGTGGAATTTTGACATGGGAAAGTGGATGGAGATGAAGTTCCACCAAACCGCCAACCTGCTAACCCAATGAGGAGATGAAGGAAGAGTTCCAAAAACGTCGAAGTGTAGAGACTAGTAGAGCATGTGGATAAGAGTGGTTGAAAGAAGAAAATGGTTAAGTGTGGGGATGGAAGGTGAGGGAGATAAGTGATGAGAGTAATTCACAATTATAAAATGGAGAGGAGAACATGATACTTAGAAAGATTCTTCATAGTCTCTCCTTCAGACCTTTAGACTAGATCTTTAATAACTTATGCATGTGGAAACAAATTTCTGATCCAAAAAGTACACGACGAAGCTGAGATTGAGGGATGAAGAGTGAACTTATAAAAGTTCAAAAAATGTCTTCTTTTTATATCAAGGATTTTATG
The DNA here is from genome assembly GCA_000966675.3 of Picea glauca. Taxonomy (NCBI): domain Eukaryota; kingdom Viridiplantae; phylum Streptophyta; class Pinopsida; order Pinales; family Pinaceae; genus Picea; species Picea glauca. The sequence goes on from JZKD02S1642487.1 coordinate 26,033, forward strand.
AATCCAAGAGAGAAAAAATATAGATGACCAAATTTTGGTCAACAACTGGCTCCAATTGCAGGACAACAACCCCATGTGGGTTACTGAGAACACCAGAATATTAAGATGAGCTGCTTTCTCCACTGGGCTAGGGATTCATATTCAAAATGAGTTCTTATAGTTATTATTCTTTCATGGAGTTATCTTAAAAATTCAATATAAATACTGCCTTATTATTCAAAACCTAACTGAAGAAAAAATATATATACATACATGATCTACATACCCTAATGTACTTGAAAGAAAGGGAAACCTTAGGTATAGGCAGATTTCCAATGGAGCCATTCAAGCATCAAATTGACTTGTGAAATGGGCTCCAACATTAATAAAAATATTGGGGTTGCTACCAATAAATCAGGAGCATTCCCAAAATGTACAACAATGGGATCGAGGAATGTGTGCAGAAGACTTGTTTGCGTTGGTGGGTTGACAATACTTTCAAACCAATATTCAATATAATATAATCTTGGTTTCCCTAGAGTTATTCCATATTCAATCAAATGAGAAATTTATTTCTTGAAAACATTCTCCTTTTCTTCCTTTTCCAGATTCAAGATTATTGTTTCATTGGTGATGTCTTGACAATGTTCTTCTTCTATGCAATAGTTATCTTCTTTGTTCTCAAAATTGTTTTCTTCCACCGATTCTTCTTTATTTTGGCTGAATTATTCTCTCATATTTGGTGGAGATTATTTAATTTCTTCCTCATATGGATTATGTGAGATGATGATATCATTTTCTTGGTCTTTTTAATTCTTTCCTTCATTCTCAACAACAAGATTTGATTCAAAAAAGTACTGTAGTGTTTCATGATATTCTTCTTCTGAATCATTCATTTCATCTTTTTGTGTCCATGTGGGAGAGGGTGGGTGGGAAGAAACATTTAAAACATCAGCAAAAACATATGAATGCACCTTTTGGATGAATGTTTTTGGAAATGAATCTTCTAACACATCCCAAATAGTAATGGAGTTAGACATTAATGAACTATATCATTCCAGAACATTCTATTGTAGAGTTTGTAGGAATAATATACATGTAAAATTGTCTTCAGTGAGGTTGAAATCATAAAATGTACCTTTAAAATTAATCAAGTGTTGCTTTGCATTTTCTGAATCGTCCCCAAAGAATGTAGAAAAAATTTCAATAGGAATATTGGGCATTTGAAAGTCTATTTCTGGTATATTTAAAGGAGTATTATGAAATCGCCTCCTTCTCCGAGTATTTCTCCCTTTTGTCGAGTCTTGCAAATTCATTGATGGGATTTAAGAAGAATATAAAGAATCATTAAGACAAGAATGAAACCCTTCATTTTAATTTTTTCAATGGAGTTTCCAGGGAGTTCATTCTACCGAATCTTTGGTGCTTCTTGTTTCTTTTTGAAATTACAAAAACAATGAGGCATGCTTAAAATAAACAAAAATTTTCTTGAATCTTCTTCTTGAAACTTTGAGCCATGGAGATTTTTGGTTCCTCAAATATCTTGAAAATAAATCGATCCCCAATATGGTTGCCTGATCCAGATTAAGGAGTAGAACACACTGATTAACATACTAAATACAATAAAAACAGAGATATGAAAAACAACACAGATATCCAGTGAGAAATATCTTCAATTGAATAAATGAAATAGTCTAAAATTGTAAAAGTGCATATCTAAAACACTTGCTCGAATGGTGGTAGCTATCTCTGAGAAGAGAGGTAGTTGCTACGCATATCTATCTGAGAAGAATGATTACAATGAGGCTCCAAAGACCTTTTTTATATTACTCATGAATGCCAAAACCCTAGAAATCCAAAAACCTAAACCTAGAAGGTGAAACGCCAAAATTCATGTGGGCCCATATGGGTAAGTTGGTACCTCAACTTCCCGGGGTCATAAATTTTTCATACGACCTCCGTTTTGGGTGCGTGATAGCATGTTGGAAAGTTCTTTCAAAAAACTACACATTACGCCATCAAGCTTTGACTATGTCTATAGTTTCACTGTGGCGAGCCAAAAAAACATTGTTTAGGGCTGAAAAACGGTCCTGGAAGTACAACAAGATGTGTTGATAGGAAAACATACAAAATAGGCCATTTGGATTAGGTGAGAGGCCACCAATATCCACCTGGAATATGTGTAGGGCTTCAGATAGCCCCAGAAATGTAGAACCCACAATTACAAAGAAGCATAAAAGAACCTGTTGAACTAAAAATGAACAAGTGGAGCTAGTTCGAATAGGTGGGTGGCCACCAATACCCACCTGGATCAATCCTCACCCCTTAGCAAGAAATGGTATACATTTCATTGAGTTACCCCATTAGGTGAGGAAACTTCTGCTCAATTTGGCCCCAGATGAGCCACTTTCCTTGGTGGAGGAGTTTCCCTGCCGTAACAACTCGATAAAGATGGATTATTTGCTGGCAAGTGCCATTGGCTTGTGTTTCCACTATATGATTAATGGATTCTTGTTCCATGCATTCAAGTTTGAGCTCTATTTGTTTCGGTTGTTCTGCGATCTCTGAGGTTTCCAATAATGGTAGAAAATATAGTCGAAGGAGGTCCACATTTCAAAATGGGTGCAGGCCAAGTAAGGGTGGAGTGTTGAGATCAAAATAATTGTTACCCACAGCCTTGGTGATAGTGTAAGTCCCATAGATAAGTGAGTGAAGCTTCCAATGGGGCATTATAAGATGCTCTTTCTACAAATGTAGCCATACTTTGTCTCTAACCTAAAACTGGTGTGGTACCCTGTGTTGATCATGGCGTTTCTTGTACTTAGCATTAAATGTGTTGAATATGCTCAATGAATCTGGTGGATTTGTCGGTCTCAGACTGAACATGAGAAGAGTCTGTATGTGTGGTTGCAAGAGGTAGTGCAACATCAATGGGACATAAGGGTTGGAATCCTAGCCCACCTGAAATGGGCTATGGTCGATGGAGCTATGAAGAGCCCTTTTGTAACTGTGTTGAACATAGGGTAGACTCTCATCCCATGTATGTGGATTCTTAGATTTGTACATGTGAAGGATGTATATAATCATTTGATTGATGAAATTTGTTTGGCCATGTGTTTGGGGGTGGAAATAAGTGGATTTAGTGATCTTGGTTTCCAACAGTGACTAAAGACTCGACCAAAATGTGGTGAGTAACCTGTTGTCCCGGTCAAAGATGATGGTCCGTGGTATCCCAAAATGGACCCACACTCATTCAAAGAAGATATTGGAAGCATATACCACTGTGATATTCTTCTTGTAGGCTGCAAGGATGGACATCTTCAAAAACTGATCAATGGCCACAAATACGTAGTCATTTTCTTGCTTGGTGGATGGAAGCCCAGGCATGTAATCCATTGAGATGGATTCCCAAGGCTTCTTGAGAGTAGGAAGAGGGGTGTATAAGCCTTACTTCTTAATGAATGTCTTGGCAATGGAATCGGAAGTGCAAGATCGGATATACTTGCTGACATCATGTCTGAGTTTTGGCCAATCAAAATGTTTCTGAAGAACAACCACAATTTTATCCACGCCAAAATGTCCTACCATCCTATTGTAGTGGGATTCCCAAATAATCTTTGCATGCTCGCTTGTAGGAACACAAAGATGGACCAGATGGAATAATAGTCCATATTGAATGTGAAAATCGGTGATAGTTGTTCTTGTACCCAAGAGATGATGGGTGGTGGAAAAGTCTAGATCTTGTTGATAAAGTTGGGGCCACTTAGATGCCTCATCTCCACATGAATGGAGTATAGTGGTGAGAGCATCCACGAGAGGTTAATTGAGGTAGTCAACGACACAATTTGAGATCCTTGACTTATTATTTATGTTGAGATGGAACTGCTACAGGTAGGTGGACCACTTCTGATGGCTGTCGTTCTATAATTTCCCCTGTGTCTTTTTGAACTACAAAGGCTTGTGATCAGTGTGGATGATCCTCTCCTTTCCCAAAATGTAAGTTTTCCATTGACGACAAGCTTGTACGATGGAATACATATCTTTGTCATAGGTGGTGTATTTCCAGAAATTATATGAGAGTGTCTCACTATGGTATGCCACCATATGACCATGTTGAGTAAGAACTATGTCTACATCATAGTTAGATGCATCCATCTCAATATCGAACAGTTGTTGCAGATAGGGAAAGGAGAGTACTAGAGATGAGCATCAGATATGCTTTAGATTACCGAATTCTCATTGTTTTTCCTTCCCCCACATGAAATTTTCCCTACCATCTCCCTTGGTCACATGGCTGAGGGCCCATGTAGTATGGGATAATCCCAACATGAACCGTCAGTAGAAGTTGGCCAGTCCCAAGAAGATCTGAAGCTTGGTTAGTGTGGTCAGAGCTGGACAGTCATAGATGAATTGGATATTAGCTGGATCAACATGTGCACCATGATCCTCAATAATGTAGCCCTAGTATTGGACCTTGTTCATGCCAAAAGAGCATTTTTCCAAGTTAGCATATAGCTTGTGTTGCCGCAGAGTGCTCAAAACCTGTTGAATATGCTACATGTGCTCCTCCCATGTTCTACTGAAGATGAGGATGTCATACGAATATACCACCAAAAAAGAGTTGGTGAAGGGTCTCAATACATCATCCATCAACCTCATGAAAGTGGTTGATGCATTTGTTAAGACAAAGGGCATGAACAACCATTCAGAGAGACCTTCTTTAGATTTAAAGGTTTCCTTCCATACATCAATTGGTTCGATGGGAACTTGGTGGTAGCCAAACTTTAGGTCAATATTGTTGAATAACTTTTCCCCCTTGATTTGGTCAAGAAGGTCATCAATCCTGGGAATTCAGTATTGGTTCTTGACTATTATTTTATTTAGGGCTCTATAATCATTGTAGAGTCACCAAGTCCCATCCTTCCTCTGCACCAGTATAATCAGGCTTCTGTAAGGGGAGGTGTTGGATTTGATGTTCCCCTTTCGAAGAATCTCCTAGATCTAATGCCTGATTTCTTTATTTTCCATTAGTGAGCAGAGATACACTGGTCCATTAGGTAGAGGTGCACCATGGGTCAGATCAATTGGATGCTTGACTTGGAAATGTTTCGGTACCCTGGTGGGCGAGGAGAAGATGTCTCTGTATTCTTCCACGATACCATCCACTTTCTTCTGCTTCAAAGATAGGCTCTGTGTAGAGTCCACAGATGTGGCAATGACCTTCTTATTACTATGCGCACGGATCACAAAGAATATGAAATTCCTGGTCCGTGAAATGACCTTACTACATTTCTTAACATAGTTTAAATAACTAGTGGTAGGCGGCGCTACCTCCGGTATAATGCACAATTGTCTACCCAAAGTAATAATAACACTGTGGGGTCTAGACTTATACACAACATGACACTTCCAAAAATATGGTTGTCCTAAAATAATATCACAAACTTCAAGGGGAGAAATATCACACAATACCTCATTTGGAAAGGCTTGATGTCGTAGGGAAGATGACACTATTGGATAACACAAATATCTCTTCCTTGGTGAAGCCAACAAATGGTGTATTGTTGCGGGTGCGGTGTCATTGGTAGGTCCAGCCGCTTGACGAACTCTACTGAAATCAGGTTCTTCTGAATTTCGCTATCAACAATGAAATGAAGAGGATCCCCCTTTATCGACATCTATTAGTGAAAGAGGCATTCCCCTTCCTTTGGTTCTTCTGGTTCGCTTGGTCAGACTTTTGTGGTAGCGATGGTGACACTAGGTTCAAAATATATGATCTGCTTCCCTCCTTTGGGATTTGATTTAGAATCATAATTGGCCTCTGACTCAAAATCTTTCAGCCAAGCCACAAATGACTGGTTGGAGTGACATTATTCACTATTTTTCCAAGGGATTTTATGGTACTCACACCATTTTCTCGTGTCCTTCTTCATCTTCTCATTGCCCTTATTGTGTTGCATCTTGGACTGGTTTTCTTGAGAGTTTCCATCTCTACTCTGTCCCTTTCTATGTGGGTTGGGGTCACCTTTTCCCTACTTCAATTGTGAGGAGTTTTCATATACAAACTCTAGCCTCTTCTACTTAAATTTTTGCTCAATCTTGACAGTGTATCTATAATCTGTACCCAATGAGGTGATGTCCAGAAAATCCATTTATTTTTGGATGTATCTATGTAAAAAACCACATTATTTGAGCACCAAATGTCACTCAGAGTCTTTGATACCCAATTTGGTGCACAGGGTGTGGAAAATATTGGTAAAATATGGTACTGTCTGGTCCCTTTCTTGATGCAGGGTGGTCCATCTGGTGTATTGGTCCTCGTAGCTTCCAACATGGTAGTATTGTTCTTTAATGGCATCCTGGAAGGAATCTCATGTGGGGGAAACCACAAATATTGCAGGTTCCTCTATGGCCCTTTTCTTAGAGTAAGTGGCCCACTAGTCCTTAACATGGGGGGAAAACCTTGAGGAGTCCAAAAGTAATATTTTCCCTATAAAAAAAAATGTGGACCGAAAAATACCCTTCGAGCATATTCAACCATTTATCTACAACATCTGCATATATTTGTCCTTCAAATAATGGAATATAAAAATTTACATTTACCTTGAAGGGGTTTGCATGACTGCTTGATGAAGATGCTTCTCTTGTGGGTTGTTGCCGAAGAATCTGTGCAAATTTTTCCATCATTTCATTCCTTTATTGTGAAAGGTCTTCCTCGAGCAACATTTTAAAAGGATATCCTGCTCCATCATATTTCTTTTCATCTCCCATGGGTTTTTGTCGGGGTCGATGCGATCGATCTTGCAATGGCTCGATTGGTTCAAGTCCCAACTTATTGTACCCAGATCTAGTTGGGGACATGCATGGAGAAAAAGAAATGAAGAGAAGACCAATCTGATAACACTAATACAGATTTAGGAGTGGAACAAACTGATTAATAGACTGAATACAATAAACACAGAGATATGAAGAACAACACAAATATCCAGTGAACAATATCTTCTATTGAAAAAATAAAATAGGATGAAACTGTAAAACTACAAAACTTAATCACTTGCTCGAATGCTGGTAGCTATCTCTAAGAAGTGATGTTGATTCCCCACTACCTCTCAACCCATAGGTTGGAAGGCCACGTCGACGCAGGATCTTTTTTTTTCACAAGGCCTGAATAACTGTAAGGCTCTTCTAATTTCCTATCGGGAATTCCGCACCCACAACAATCTCCACGGAATCTCCTCTTTACAATCGGGAGATCGAACTTCGCGACTTCACGAGGTCAGTGGTCAAGCGTAGGTCTCTTGAATACCCAAGACCTAAGAACAAGTCAACGCTAACCTTTTCCTATTGGGATTTCCTCTATCACGAATTTGGCACTCGCGATGTCGAGTAAATTGTGTCCCCGACTCTCGATTCCCGATATGCCGAAACTCCGATGCACGTGCAAGTTTGAATTTTCAACGTCTCGTCACCTCTGTCGGGATTTCTGACTTCGTAGGATCACGAGTCCTGATGTCAATGTTTCGGGACTTCTCATTGTGAAACCCCGAAATGGTGTGCCACCTGTCCACGTCATCGACTTCTGTGGCCCCACACTATTTATTTAGCCGTCAGGATATCGCGTATCACAATTTTGTGATTTCCATTGCAATGTTACAGAGTTTAAACCCACGAAAACCCGATATGAGATTCACGGGTAGATCCGACGGCCCTTGTGGCTCGGATCTACGGTCCTGCCCCTCTTGAGCTTTGAACCCTTTGACGTTCTCGCTGTAACCTCCCTACTCCTTCCTGAGATCTGATGGCTCGCAGGATGTCACAAATCCTCCTCGGAGAATTCTGACCGTCCGTTCCTCCCGAATGAAACCTACGAAATGAATCAAGTGTTCCTCCGCGAAACTCATCCACCTACATGCAAACTTACGATGCTTTCTTACAATCTTCCAGTCGCAACTTCACTGCGCTACCCTTCAACAGTTTCGAAGGCCTTATCCTTCCTGAGCTTTGGGAACTCTCAACTCTCCAAAGTTTTCTTCGACCTCTGCATTCCTTGCAACTATAGCTCCGTGCGCTGAAAACACTACTCCTTCTAAGCTTATCCTTGAATCCCCAAGGGATTCTTTGACTTTTGCGCCTCTGCAGCGTCTTCACGCACACAAAGTGATATCTCTCCTGATCTTCTGAAACACTCATATCTCTAAGGAAATAAATCCTTCTTCAATTCTCCTTCAGATGGAGAATTTGGATGCCCTCTTGGCTATCCTTCTGCTCAAGAAACGTCTTGCTAAATATGTAGGGTGTTTAGAAACACTGCTAAGATCCCTCAATGGACTCTTCCTTTAAATTACAGAACTCAAAGAGTTCTCTTCCCCCTGTGCCTATCTGCACACTGACTCAAATGCCCACCTGGCAGAGTATCTTCTCACAGAACCTCCAACAGTTATATACTCTTCTGTGCACCTATGCACCTGCTCAATGCCCACTTGGAAGAGCTCTTAGAATCCTCAGTGATTCTGGTTCTCTTTGAACTCACATCAGAGTTCTTCCTCTATGCACTCCTTGCACTAGCTCAATGCCCACCTGGCAGAGCTTCACAGATCTCCTCAGAGATTCTTTCTGCAACTGTGTTCTTCTCCACAGCCTTTCCCTCTAAGGTATTCAACAACCTTGAGGTCTTTCTCTGAATTGTTGACTCCAGTTCTTGTGCTGCAACACGTCTTTGTCTGAACCCGCAGAATTCAGAAGTGCTTCTATGCACTGGTATTTAGAGACCGTAGTACTCTGTCACGCCCTCCTGGCATGAAACCACAAAGAACCTCAAACCTGGAAATCAAACACACTCCTGCAAATGCATGATAGCAACATACATTCATAGAGTAATAGAACACTCATAAACATTCATTTAACATAGAATACATGCAGGAAAAAATGCTATTTGTATTAAATATGGAAAACGCCTGTATTTACAAGGTGTTCCTGAGCGCGGCCTATAACAAGGTCTTGGCTCCTTCTCTTCTTCTCTCTACTCGCATATTCTAACTCTACCCTATCTTCTCTGTTAGCTCCCCCTCCAAAATGAGATCCTCCCAGATATTTTACCTGAGGGGGCTCTTCGAGTTCTTCCCTCCAACCTACCTACCCTATTCAATTACAATGAATAACTGTGTAGTCCAGAATCAGATCTAGATCTCAGCCTTACAAACATTTAAGGCCTACCTACCTAATTCCTGCACAAAGGCACGAACTCTCGGCCATGCATGGCCGGGAGTCTTAGTTAACTGACCCATAGCTTTTTTTCCCATCGACAACTTTCCTGTTTTTGTGTTTTGTTAGGTAAAAACGGGTTGTAGTAGGCCTGCCAGTGTTCCAACGCGTGCAGTAGTGGGCTAGGGCGCGTGTACCTTTACCCAGGAGGATTTTTGAAGAGTTTGTTCAGTAGATGTTTTGGCAATGAAGGGATATGAGTTGGCCTGATGCCATGTAAGCATGCGTGGTGAAATTTAGGGTTATAATAGATGCCCCCTAATGTGTGAGGTCAGAAGAGCATCTGATGGCCGAAATACATTACCAATATTTTACCAATCTGTACTGATATGCTGAATGAGTGAGCCCAAGAACCAGGAATCAGGAGGTGCCATTTGCAAAATAACAAATGTCTCACTGAGGAAGGCATACCCATGCTCGCGATAAAATAGAACCATGACTACCAATCAAATACACTGTAGATCCATGTCAAATAACTATAAAGAGTAGCCGCGAATAATACATAGCGGAGCTACATCTCGAAATCAGAAATATATACATATAAAGTATCCATCATCCAGAAGCTGATTCGACCTGATGGCTGTACTTCAGAGCTCCAGCAACAACTTCAAAATTTTCTAAAATCGGGTAGAAGTGTAATATGAGTGTACAACTGCACTACCCAGAGGTCTTCGATGGCTCGTCGATTATGGACTTGATAATCTTGATGATCGGACTGAAAGCTTCAGTGATTTCAAACAAAGACTTGATTGGACATTCAGGATGGTCGGGTATGCGGACAAGAGACATATTGCAGAGGGGCCGACTCAGGCTCAGTGACAAACTTCCCTTGGATAATAGAATGACAAGTGATAATACTCAGGCAACATATATGTTAATCATAAGTCTATGAAGCAGGAGGCAACGCAAACTCTCCATATGTTTGGAAGAGTAACCAAACAGTGGAGGACACAACTCTATACAGCGAGAAAAGCTTCCTCAGGTCATACTACATCCCATAGTCTGATGAATCAAACGGACAGATTTGCTTTATCCAAGGGCGACTCATTATGCTGCTAATAAAGAAAATACTTTTCCCATCCTATTTTTGGGGTATATTTGATTTTTTTGTTCTTTTTGATAGTTTTTTAAAAAGAATAAAGGAATAGTACGTTACAATGGAGGAACGAGTATAGAAAACATACAAGCTCAAGGCACAAGGACAAGACTGATGTTCTGGGAAATGATACTTGAAAAAAATCCTCCAGTGGCCAAAGGTGTTAAGTCGCAGAAGCAAATTGTTACAAGGCTGATGGGTAAGGTATGCAAATGCGGTTGATAAAATACACAATGGTAACGTCCTTCGATGTAAGTTTAACGAGCCCAGAGAAGGGAAGCCCGGTGATTTTTCATATTTAGAGAGTCTAAAAAAGCATAAAAGGAAACTCCAATCGGGTACCTTTTTCGACAATAGTCTAATCGGTTCGAAAAAGGGGTAAACTAGCACCGATTAGACGTCAATTCAAAACCATTTTAACGAGTGTGATAAGGACAAGATCACTCAGCCATTTTTTCATTTTTAAGGAGTCTGAAAAAATCTTAACTATGGACTCCATCAGGAATGTTCTTCTGGACCATTTTAACGAGTGTGAAGGAATAAGGTCACTTGGCGATCTTTTCAATTTTAGGGAGTCTGAAAAGAGCTTAACTATGGACTCCGGGGGGGTTTCTTTTTCGTAAATTTAGTCCCTCAGGCCCAAAAAAGGAATAAAATATTACCTGAGGATACTCTTCTAAAGAATGGGAGTTCAATAGAGTATTCCTTTGTTCGTACAGTTGACCATCCAGACCGAAAAAGGGGTAAACTACCGTCGGACAGACGTGACTTCAAATTTCAGTTTAACGAGCGTGAAAGGTCACAAGATCGCTCGACAATCTTTTCATTTTTAGAGGGTCTGAAAAGGGCTTAAAAGGAGACCCGTTATGTTTTGGGAGTCTGGAGGGTAAGTAAAAGAGTGAAAAAGACCCATGCGAATGAGGCTCAAACTCGTATTCAGGAAATACTATACGGACTCCCAAGCCTACAGTGTTGTTTGAAAACGGCATGGACACCATAATGCAACCAGGACCTACCTAAGGCATCCATGTTTTGGTAAGCTCTACCACCAAGTCGTGACACTTCTATAGCATATATGAAGGTTCCGTGTCACAACCGGATGGGATCGATCCTATATCATAAGAACAAAAGGCAACAAGAGGCAACAGTTGGGATGAAATCCTACCCTATATGCTCAAGTTGATTTTTGATTTTTTTTTTATGGATCGTCAATATATATTTTTTTATTTTTCGAAACTCAATAAAAATTGTCCCAATACCTGATCAAACCCTTCCCATATAACTCCTGGATTACTCTAAATGTTTTTTGATATAAAGAAACTGATAAAGGGGCCCAAAAAAGTGACAGAAAGAGGCCAAAAAGTCTATAAATAGAAGCTGGCAGCTCATTATCACCATTACTGATTTGGAAATTGACTTTGGAGCCAAAAGACCCCCTTTGCCAAAGATTGTGATTCTGGGAGCTACAGTGGACAAAACGGACTTTTGCCTGGACCAAGTAAGTACAAACTCCCTTGCCTAGCTATTCAATACTTCCATTGTATCATTTAGTTGTGTTTTGGGGGTGGGTGTCGACCTCAAAACAGTCGGCCCTAGGCAAATGCGGCCTGTCCAGGGACAGCCCATGGGTACCCATGTGCAGAGCCAAGCCTGCCCATGAGTACCCGTGACTGTCACCTCTACAGGCCGCATGTACCCCCCACGTGATGAAAAAGCATAAAATTAACAAGGTACTGACCCTCCTTTTCCTTGGTGATGTTGGCAGGATGTATGTTCAGTGGAGGGAAAGGGAGAACGAAGCCACCAATGAGTTAGTAGCTGCAGATCCGAACGTTGTGGCTGTGCTAACACAGTGTGGGTTGGTGAAATTCTTTTTATGTCCATTCATGCACACACAACCAAGGCTATTGAATGCCTTGGTAGATTACTGGCACCTTGATGTAGAGGCATTTATGCTAGAGGGGCAATCCTTGGTGCCCACCACCGAGGATATTTACTTTTTGACTAGCCTCTCAAGGAGAGGGGAACCAGTCAACTTTCAGACGTTTCTTGCTGGCCGAGCAAAGTCTCGGAGCTGATAGAGGAGTATTGTGAGGCTGGGACCGATCAGAGAACTTCCTCGCTACCCGTTAGTAGGATTACCAACCTCGCTCTTCAGACTATTTTATCGCTCATTGGGTGGATTACTGGCTCGACAGTCGTGCATCAGGCTTCACGGGCACAGATGAACTATGCGATCCAGTGCATGAATGCACAAATTTTTGATTGGAGTACCACACTACTAGAGTGCATGAAGAGTTAGTTGACAGCTTTCAGACAGCTGACACACAGGAACTTCGGGTTTGGGACCATTCTGTGTTCATTCTTCTTCGAGAGAGTTCCGTGTTTTAGTCCTCGGATGATAGTACGAGGACATCTGGCCACTTTCCCCGTAGTATGCAGATGGGCAGCGTTACTGCCGCAACAAGGTGGTGGAAGGACCGTAGAGGCCTTCAACGACGACTTTTTTGCTTGGCTGTCGCGACAGATCCTGGCTATTGAGGACTACCCATATGCGAGGATCGACTTCTCTAGAGATCCAGCGATACCAATGCCTCCTGGTGAGGAGTGAGGGGAGATGGGTAAGTCTCCACCTATACAGTTTTTTTTTTTGCATATGTAATTTTTATGTCTTTTTTGATATATATATCATGTTTTTGTATACCAGAGTTTTTGATAGGTGAATTTTTATTGCATGCAGATGTGGGACCCGTGCGACGTGCCGACAATGCATGGAACAGGCGTCGCTCATGGCCAGAAGACGCATTTGCTACTGCTGGAGGAGGAACAGTAGCAAGGAACCTCCCAGTAGGAGAGGCCGAGAGGGTCCTGAGGCAAATTGAGCGGAACTTTACTATGCTCACTCGCATAGTTCCCATGGAAGAGATAGAGGACCTGCCACCCTCCATGTAGACTCATGTTGTGGGGGCACCTCGGACATGGGTCCGATTTTTTAGGTGTTTATCCCAGGCTATACATGATTATAACAGGGCCCATAGGCCCTGAACAGACTTTGAGACTTTTTATGTGCCACAAGCACCTTATTGTATATATATTTTGAGGGCCCAAGCCCAGTGACTCGTTATTGTTCCCACTTGTGAGGCACTTGCGCCCATCTATGTACTCTGAGGATTTTATGATGTTTATATATGGTTTTTTATCTCATTTGTGTCTTATGGATTATGTGTACCACAATGTATTTACATGTTTATGTTCATGATCTTTTTATATGTGAGCAAGATGCCAATCTAAAATGTGATTAGCTAGAGTATCTGTGATTTGATTTAAACTCCTAGGAGCATGAAAATATGTGATATAATCAAAGTTGCGTTCCATGAGATGTACCCTAAGGAATCGTCGGTATAAAGTCGGGTCATGAACCCGGTATATTCTGTTTAGCTGGGACACAACCAGTTGAGCGTCTAGATAGACTCGGAGATGAGATATGCCAAATGACAAAGTGTCACGAAGCAACTCAATAACTGCACTATACTCAACAACATTATTCGTGGTGTCACCTAAGCATATACCTCCGAAAGATAACAACTGACCCTGTGGTGTAAAGATTACCCAAGCTACGGATGCAAGCCTCTGCGTGTGTCGACTAGCACCGTCCGCATACCCAACGAACACCTCTGACTCACTTGACATCTGCCATATTGATGAAAGATAACATTAATGACACATCCATAACACATTTTAAAAGAAATGTAAAAAAGTAATAGTACAAAGACTATACATATGTTACAAAAAGTTACCCACAGTGACC
>JZKD02S1642487.1:40303-55710 GCA_000966675.3 Picea glauca
AAAAGAAATGTAAAAAAGTAATAGTACAAAGACTATACATATGTTACAAAAAGTTACCCACAGTGACCGTTCTATGAGTAATACTTCTTGAGGTAGAGCCCATTTCTAGGCTCCGTCAAAGCATTCCTTTAAAAATTGACCAAACGATAAGCGCCCTTTTTTTAAACCTCCTTAATAATGAAGGGTCCGAACCACATGGGTTTAAATTTTCTTTCCCCGAGGGGGTCCTTATCTTGGTCATAGACCAGGACAAGGTCGCCCTCAGAAAAAACCCGAGGACGAATGGACCAATCATATTGAAACTTGACCTTATGCTTATGAGCCTCGTTGGCCAGGGCCACGTCGCGACGCTATTCATCAAGCTGCTCAAGGTGTACTAACTGTTCTTCAAGTGGAGAAGTGTCTGGTAGTAATTGTACCGCCAATTTCAGAGATGGAATTTGACATTCGATGGGAAAGACTGCCTCCAGCCCGTAAACGAGTTGGAAAGGGGAGAAACTGGTTGCAGTCTTAACTGAGGTTTGGTAAGCCCATAATGCCGAGTATAACATCAAATGCCAATTTGACTTGGCTGAGTTGATAGTTCGCTGTAGAATTGTCTTGAGAGTTTTGTTTACAGCTTCCACCTGCCTATTGGCTTGGGGATAGTAAGGTGAGGAATGTTCTTGCCGTAACCCAAGATTTGATGTTAATTCAGATGTCATTTGGTTCTGAAAGTGACTGCCATGGTCAGTGACAATCTCTCTCGGGACGCCGAACCGTGCTATAATCTGGTTAAATAAGAAGAGAGTTGCAGTCTCTACATCATCTTTAAACGTTGGCATAGCTTCGAACCACTTAGTGAATTAGTCGATAGCTACGATGATATAGCGGTTCCCCCTTGCTGACGGGGGGTTGCATGTAGTGTAATAAATCCCCCATTTAGTGAAGGGACCAACTGTGATGACAGGAAACATGGGAGCTAGATGTGCCCTCATCTTTCATGAGAAGATTTGGCACGGATGGCACTTCTTAACCGACTCGATACAATATTTGATAAGTGTGGGCCAGAAGTAGCCTACTTGTAAAATATTTTGAGCTGTTGCCAACCCAGATAAGTGACCACCACAGGCTCCTGTATGAAAATCATTGAGCACTATGATGTACTCCTCATGAGTGAGACATTGACGCAAGATGCATTCTACACCTCTTCGATACAACGTATCATCGAGTATGAGATAATTCTTAGCCTGATGGCATATTCGTCGATGCTCGTCACGAGAAGCAAAGGTGGGGCACTTCAAATTCTGGAGATAGATCAGTATATCTCCGTACCAGGGGTCTGACGATTCAATAAAAAACATATCCCCCTGGATAGGCAATTCCTCAGGCACAACGTCACCTGACTCAACCAGAAGCTCTGAGATAAGTTCTACGAAGACCAATGACTTCTTGGACTTTGATGAAACAAAGTCTAAGTCAAATTCTTGGAGGATGACCATCCATCTACTGATTTTTCCACCGATAACTTTTCGTGTCAACATGTATTGGAATGGATTCACGACAAAAACGACGGTGGTCTTGCGAAGCAGAACATAGTGATGGAACCGTTGAACAGCATGAACTGCTGCCAACACAAGTTTTTCTAGATGGGAATAATTAAGTTCCGGTCCTACGAGGCCTCAACTCAGGTAATAGATCACGTATTTTGAAAATGAATCATCTTCCTGAACTAAAACCATGCCTATGGTTGACTCTGCGGCAGCCAGATATAATAAGAAATCTTTGTTATAATTAGGTGGCTGTAGCAGAGGTGCGGTGGTGAGGGTGTGTTTTAATGCATTGAAAGAGTGTTGAGCGGCTTCGTCCCAGAAAAAGGGAACATCTTTCTTCAATAAACGCATAAATCCCTTGGTGATTTCGACATAGTTGGTGATGAAGCGTCATAAGAAGCTTGCCTTGCCTTGAAGACTTTGAAGTTGTAAGATTGTGCGTGGGGGGCGGGCAACTGGATTATTGCCTCCACCTTAAGAGGATCGACCATGATACCTGTTGTTGAAATGATGAAACGTAATAGACGTCCTGACGTGACGCAAAAGATGCACTTGTTTGGATTCAAGCAAATCCTAAAGTAGCGATAGCATTGGAAGATTAGTCGGAGGTGCATAGGATGATCCTTTCGCTTGCGAGAGCATGATGCCAAATCATCTAGATAGGGCTTGACTATATGTTTGAGGTCGTGAAACGCAAAAGACATGGCCTGCTATAAAGTGGCTCCAGCATTCTTGAGGCCAAAAGGCATCTTTCGATAGGCGAATGTACATGCATTTTAACTCTAGGAGGAAATATGATCTGTGATGAAGATCTTCCCAAGGTTTGTCTAGACTAGTCATTGCTTCGATTACTGCTTCATCTGAAGGCAAGACCAGTTCTAACGAATCGGTCTTGGTAAGAGAACCCTGAGCCCAGATAGGCTCTAGAGGTGGATCTGACTCTTGTGCGGGGGTCGATTCAGGAGTGGTTAAAGCTTGCTGGACTGAAGAGTACGCTACTTCAGCGGCCGACAAGGGCATGGACATGCCGGAGTGCCCCGTCTCATCCATCGTGGCTAATGGGGAAGGAGGAATCCATGGATTCTGAAAGTAAGTCGTGCGGAACGACGAAACATGAAAAATCTCAGCCTTGTGGTGAGTAGATATAAACTTGACATCATCATGAGGAGGTGGGTAATCGAAGGTACCCATCAAAGATGGGAACAAACCAACTCCTACATTAATGACACCGACTTGAGGATTATCAATCATGGGAACTATGGATGCCCCCAAAGTTGGGTCAGGCCTAGAGAAGGACAATTGATCAATGGTCACTATCCGACCTTCATGTGGAAACAATAAGATGCGGAAAACTGTAGCAACCACTACTTGCATAGCATAAGTCCAGCTCCGACCTAACAAGAGATTACAGTCGAGGGGAGCATCGACTACCTCTACTTCAACGCACATGGTCTTCCCTCCTAGCTACACAGGGAAAGAAGGAATGATGCCATGTGGTCGGAAAGAACGACCATCGAATGTAGTGAGGAGAGTAGGTGATGGAGACAAAGCAGGCTGGCCAATGGCCTTCCAACATGCTAACGACATAACACACGTCGAGGTGACCTCATCGACCACTGTGCGAAAGATATTGTGTGTAAATATTTTCATGGGATAAGCCACTACTATCTGAAACACTACGTGATAAGGAAGATGAGGTTTTAAGTCAGCGTATCTAGCACAATGGTACCTGGGTTACAGGTCTCAATAGAGCCTAAAGCAGTTAACAAGGATTTCCTCTGAGTAGGGAAACTTTGGAGGACCTCCAAAGCGGACATAGCATAAGGGGTTTGTGATAAATCTTCCACCACAGAGTAATTCTGGGCGGCCCTTGCATTTGGGTTATGAGAAGCTTTATTAAATGAACCCTTTGGAATGCATGTCATCATTTCTCCTAACGTCTTCTCAATCTGTAGAGGAAGAGATGGGATTGCGGCTTCTTTTCCCTTCTCAGAGGCACTTGATTTACTATAGTCGTGCACTCTAGTCGTTATTAAAGCATCACCCCTAACCATATATACGTTCGCGGATGAAGAATTGTTTGGAGGAGGGTAGGTTTCCTGGCTGCCCCCTTCGGCACTTGTAGAGGCTTGAGTTAAATTTTTCCCATGCTGAAAGGGATTAGTTAACACAACTTGCTGTTGCTGTGTGAAAAACTTTTGGGCCTCTTCAAGTCGAGGACAAATATGGGTTGGGTGGTCTTCTGCACACAAGTTGCACGGATACCTCACCTTCCGTTTTTCCGTGGTGCCCTTGCCATCATTATCAGTGGGTTTTTTCTCCCCTTTACCCTTCTTTCATTGTTTTTTCTTCCCTTTAGGATGCTGGAGGGCCTTTGGGTTAGTCGTCTGCATAGAGTGTACTTTCGACGTTTGGGTAGGAGGAGCAGCCAAAGCAGTAGTCTGGATGGCCGATGAGTGTTGGATAGATAACTGTTGCAATTGTTTTGTCAATTGCTCAACGGGCTTAGTTTGTGCTGAACCAACAATACCATCGGCATGTGGCCCATCTCTCTGTCTAGTTTTATCCAATATTGATCGTGGAGCATCTAGCAGGATGTTGTATAATAAACCAGACTGAGAATAGATAAGCTCAAACTGTTGAGCCCTCATGATGGCATCTTCTTCGGAGAAAACTCCTGAAGTCGCGACGTATTTGGATAATTGTGGGACTAAAGACTTAAGGAACCACTCTAGCAGGAATGATGGTGGGACTGGTACCTTGATTAGACACTTTCGGCATCTCCACTCTCAAATATGATAAGAGATATGGTCTACTATCGTCTGTTTGAAATTAGCTAGCAACTCTGTGCCGACGTCGTATCTCACAGGTAACTGGAAATGGTTAAGGAAGGCCATCGCCAGTTCACCAAAAGCAGAGTATCGTGAGCGATCAAGCTCTATGTACCATTTTGTGACACTCCCAATAAGAGTGCGTTGAAACAATCACAAATAGACGGAGTCATCTTTCAATGAGTTAGATGAACACCAAATATGGAAAGTAGTCACGTGATCACCTGGATCTTCGTTAGGCTTGGCCTCGAACTTTGGAATGTCCAAAGGCAACTTCATTGGAATAGGAGGCCAATGCAGATCATGACAGATAGGATCATTTAACAACCTTGTCAAATCTGGCAAGTGTAACGTCACCAGGAATGGTAGTTTGGGTTGCTGGTGATAGCCTGGGAAAAAGAGTCTTGGAGTTTGACTGGCACCATGTTGTCAGGAAAAGTTTGGCTGTTGGCCCAGATTCTGGTAGAAACCATGGCCCTGACCAGCGTAAGGATTTTGCATAAGTGGAGACATCATTGGATGATTCCCCATGCAGGACATAGGATGTTGGGCATTCATCGTGTTTGACGGACTTTGGGAAGGATTACCCCATGCCGGTCCTAATGGGAGAGGCATAGAAGTCTGTCCGGGGTTCCATTGACTGTGGAAATAATTACCCCAGAACGAAATTCCAGAAGAAGGAATGGATCCTTGTCCTGAGTTCCAAGGTCCTGATATATGTGCCCTCGGTGAAGGAATAGTACCCTGCACCGGAGTAGACTGTCCAAAAATGGGAGTGCCCCCAGATGGGAAAGCATTGGATGCGAAAGTGTTGTTACCAAATGTCCCATTCCAAACAAATGGTGATGAACCTATCGACAGATTTTGCGCAGGTGTTCCTTGACTCCTGGCTCCAAATGAACTCGTGTGTGCAGGCTGCGTGACAGACTGCTGATGCAGACCACCAAGCGAAGGGGATGAAGGAAAGATATGACCTCCAGCGTAAGGAAAAGCATTAAAAGGGACAGGAATGCCCCCAAGTTGACCTTGCAGAGGAGCGTTAGAGCTCCCTACCCCCAGACCTAAAGTCTGTAAAGTGGAGTAAGTGAGTGCAAGACTTGTACCTAAACTAGGCATACCGTATGAGAACGGAGGGCCTGTCGCACTAGGTGTGAAGGGAGGTGTGACTATCACGATAGATGGGGTCGGTCCACTGTGCGACGTAGTTGCGGACGAGACCGTACTGGCTCGGACCGACGATGGAAAGTTAGGAGATGCTTCTCTTGTGGTAGCAATGGTGGTGGGAATGGAAGAATTCCTAGAGGAGATAACAACGTTTGTTTCCATAGCTGTGTGAGGCACTGACAGGCGTTCGTAAAATTGAATTGGTACACTGACCGATGGCCAAGTATCAGTGGTTGGGGTTTCAACCAAACCACGATTGGTAGTTGATTCCTCCTGGAGTTGTTTGGGCTCAATGGTTTGTAACCCGGTTGCTTCGAAAGACCCTTGTTGGTCTAGCTTCTGCCTCAATGGTGGCGGGGGTGGCTCCAGTATAACCGGCGGCAGGCCCAGGAGCCTTCGTGACCGGTGGAGCTTGGGATCCTCCACTGTATGAGAAGATCCAAGACACGCTAAGGTATTCTACATGTTCAAATAGTAACACACACTAGAAAAGAAGCCCCTAAGAGATAAGACAAGCAATCACTAACTATTTTGAAGAATAGTTACAACAACCAACACTAGAGAAACTTACCGGTGCAAGTGAAAATCAAATACGGAAGCACCCTCTGGGTATACTCTGCAAAGTGTGGCTCGATGTCTATCCTAGGTACCATGGTATACCCCCACAGTCACCTGTGTATGTCCCTAAAAAGATTGGCAACTAGTTTGCCAACACGCAAACAGTCACCAGGCGGGTACAGTCGATAGTCGGGTAGACCACAATGAGCAGGGTATCAAGCCTGCGACCTGTCGAGGGTATCGAGAGAAAATGGTTCGGAGGAAAACTGAGGACCTCGAACGGATTCGAGACCCACGAAGCCCCGTGGAAAATGAAAACAACGGAATCCCCTAACAAATCCTTGATATGTGTTCTCCACTACGCTTGATCCAGCTTTGGAGGGGTTATCTCTGCTACCTTTCCTCACACGACCTCATGTTTAGCCCCTGTGTTAGATGACTGCCCCACCCTGGTTGAAAAGCAACCATTCAAGCCCGCTACTATCACTAAAACAACATGCGTGCAAACGCGTGCTGAGCTATAACAGAGCGTAGGTACCCGCGGGCTGCACTTGCACAGGCCGCGTGTATGTATAAAATCCAAGACAAAACTAAGAAAAGGAAGCCCAGACCTGGAAGAGGCCTCTGGTATTGACAACCAGGGTCTCTTGAAGGATTGGATGCTTCTTCTTTAACAGAAAAGAAAAATAATTGCAGAAAATAACAAACGCAAGAAAGTAAACTGAGATAAGACAATGAACCAGCAAGACTCAGACAGGGTCCAGAAATCTCCCTGAGAATGTACAATTTTGACAGGGAAGAGGGGACTGCCTCTTAAGCTCTCTAACTCCTACACGCTACTAAAACCTCTGCAGCTAGCGTTCATACGTGTGCTGTAGAAGGTTAGGGCACGGGTTACACACGTGCAGGCCTTCTATAGGCTGCATGTACCTCTGTGTGTCCTGATAATTATCGTCAAGCAACAGTCAAGAAAAAACTGGTATAAAGAACCAGGTTCCCTGTTAGTTCTGACCTAACAGAAAATAGACAAACAAAGAAACATAAAATCTAATTTTTTAAACTACCCAAAAAACCTCAACTAAATCCGAAAACCCTAAAGAGTAAGATCCCCAGTATGGTCGCCAATTCTGTTGTTGGGAAATAATACCCTACGGACTAGCAAACTAGGGTCAGATTTGCATGCAGATTTTGACCTTAAAGAAATGACCTTTTAACCTACCACCCCAAAACTTAAACCCCTCTTTCAAGACACATGCATGGAAAGGAACTACTAACGTTTTAACTGATGTTTGGTGTAGATCCTCTGTTTCTCTTTGCCCGCTTACTTGCGCTACTCCTTCCAAAGTTAACCTGCAATCAAGACAAAACACTACGCATGCATGCTATTTTTATACTTGAGGGTTAGAAATTAAGCATAAATTGCACAAATCATAAATAACACATGCATTGGGATAGGAAAAGTATTCTTTTATTATTTTCAAAATGAATGAACTTACAATCAAAGTCGAGACCGGCCACTGCTCCTTGATCCTGATCTCCTCTTCTTTGTCCTCCAACTTCTTTGCGTTAATTCTCCTTAGGCTTGAGGAAAGGCTAAAGTGTTGGGAAAAATGGATTCGACAAATGGGCAGAGTTTCTTTTCTTTAATTTTCCTCCTCCAAATGGTACCCCTACCCCTTCTTTTATAGGCTAGAAGGAGCTAGGGTTTTGGACGAACTCTCGGCCATGCATGGCCGGGAGTCTCAGTTAACTGACCCATAGCTTTTTGTCCCATCGGCAACTTTCCTATTTTTGTGTTTTTTTAGGTAAACGCGGTCTGTAGTAGGTCTGCCAACATTCCAACGCATGCAGTAGTGGGTTAGGGCACGTGTACCTTTACCCAAGAGGATTTTTGAAGAGTTTGTTCAGCAGATGTTTTGGCAATGAAGGGATATGAGTTGGCCTGATTCCAGGTAAGCATCTGTGGTGCAATTTAGGGTTATAACAAATTCCCCCTAATGTGTGAGGTCAGAAGAGAATCTGATGGCCGAAATACATTACCAATGTTTTACCAATCTATACTGATATGCTGAATGAGTGAGCCCAAGAACCAGGAATTAGGAGGTGTCGTCTGCAAAATAACAAATGTCTCACCGAGGCGTGCATACCCATGATCGGGATAAAATTTACAAGTTGTCCCTCTATTGTTGTCACACCTACAACATGTATTTCTGCCTCCTCTGAGCTAAGTGGTAGGGGTATTTCAATTCCCCCAATCATCAGAAGATTTCTCATATCTTCCTCCTTTGTCAGCTGCACCTGCTGATCCAAAATCACCTCTAAGTTTATGAGATTCTTAGATAGTCTCATCTGTTCATCCCTGCCCACTTGGCAATATGGGATTTTCCTGCTACCCTCCTGGCAGACTATGAGATCAACCGATCCCATATTCATCAGCACTCCTTGCTGAATTCAACTCACCTCCAATTCCATGAGACTTTCAGACAGTCTCGTATTCTCATCTCTACCCACCTGGCAATTTGAGATGCTCCTACTGCCCTCATGGCAGTCCATGGAATCAACTAATTCCATATCTGTTCCTTTGCCCACCTGGAAAACTAGAAGCCTTTCGCTTCCCTCCTGGCAGTCTTTGAGATCTCCAGCTAATCCCATTTCATTCTCTTCACCGAGAATTTTCCCAGTCTCTGGTTCACATATATGAACCATTTCTTCTTCTGGTCCATTGAGGTTTTCAGCATGCGTCAACCATCCTCTTAATAGCCTATGCTGTCTTCTAGCCATCAACTCCTTGACTAGCCATTTTTCTTTTGCCTTCCTCATGGGCCATTCATATACCCATCTCGGATTTGCTTTCTGCTGCATCTGCAATAAAAGCTTTTCTATTTCTTTCTTTATATCAGCGAGCTCTTCATCTATATCTCCTTGGTTCCACAGACTTGAGTTTTTCCTCCCAGCATATCTATGGCCTTCAATAGCCATGTTGTTGTCTATCTGCCTTCCTGGAAAATCTGTTGCTCACTCTGCACCCCAAGTGTCTCAGCTTCTCCTATAGTCCTGCTGACTGTTTATGGATTGTTGCCATCCTGCAAACAAATCCTTACAGAGTTTCCAACAGTCTGTCTTCCTTTACCTTCTCACTTCACCTAAAATATACAAGTGAAGTCCTGCTCTGATACTAGATTGATGTCGACGCCCCGCTACCTCTCAACCCACAGGTCGGAAGGCCATGTCGACGCAGGATCTTTTCTTTCACACGACCTGAAGAACTCTAAGGCTCTTCTAATTCCCTATCGAGAATTCTGCAACCACAACAATCTCCACGGGATCTCCTCTTTACAATCGGGAGATCAGACTTCGCAACTTCGTGAGGTCAGTGGTCGAGCATAGGTCTCTCAAATCCTCGAGACCCGAGAACTAGTCAACGATGATCTTTTCCTATCAGGATTTCCTCTATCGTGAATTCGACACTCGCGATGTCGAGTAACTTGTGTGCCTGACTCCTGATTCCCGATATGCTGAAACTCTGATGCACATGCGAGTTTGACTTTTCAATGTCCCATCACCTCTGTTGGGATTTATGACTTCACGGGATTGCGAATCCTAATGTCAATGTTTCATGACTTCTCACTGCGAAACCCCAAAATGGTGTGCCACCTGTCCATGTCACTGACTTCTGTGGCCCCACAATGTTTACTTAGCCATCAGGATATCGCGTATCATGATTTTGTGATTTCCATTGCAATGTTACACAGTTTCAACCCACGAAACCTCGATATGAGATTCACGGGTAGATTCGACGACCCTTGTGGCTTGGATCTACGGTCCTACCCCTCCTGAGCTTTGAACCCTTTGACATTCTCTCCGTAACCTCCCTGCTCCTTCCTGAGATCTGACGGCTCGCGGGATGTCGCGAATCCTCCTCAGAGAATTCCGACCGTCTGTTCCTTCTAAATGAAACCTGCAAAATGACTCAAGTGTTCCTCCGCAGAAATCATCCACCTGCATGCAAACCTACGACGCTTTCTTACAATCTTCCAGTTGCAACTCCACTGCGCTGCACAAAGGCACGACTTCACAGCTCAACAACCTACCTACCCTATTCAATTACAATGAATAGTTGTCTAGTCTAGAATCGGATCTAGATCTCAGCCTTACAAACATTTAAGGCCTACCTACCTAATTCCTGCACAAAGGCACATCTTCACAGCTCAACAACCTAAGCAATTAAATTACATTCATTCAAATTTTAAATGAGGTTGCGCCTCTCTTCGACATGCGATTTGAATTCACTAACGTGGTTGGCTGGCTGGCTGGCTAATGTGGAGAGATTCTCCTGCATCAAGAAGATATGTGGCTACTAGATGCATCTGTCTAAGAAGAATGATTACAATGAAGATCCAAAGGCCTTTTTGATATTACTCATGAATTCCAAGACCCTAGACATCCAACAACCTAACTCTAGAAGGTGAAACACCAAAATTCATGTCGGCCCTTATGGGTAAGTTGGTACCTAAACTTCCTAGGGTCGTAAATTTTTCATACGACCTTCATTTTAGGCATGTGGTAGCCCTTTTGAAATATCTTTAAGAGAAATACACATTACACTGTCAAAATCTGACTTCGTCTACAGTTTGACTGTGGCAATCCAAAAAATCATTGTTTAGGGCTCCAAAATGACCCTGGAAGTACAACAAGATGTGCTAACATAAAAACATACAAAATAGTCTAGTTGGATTACGTGGGAGACTATGAATATCCACCTGGAAGATGTGGGTGGCTTCAAAGAACCCTAGAAGTGTAGAACCCACAATTACAAAGAAGCACAAAAGAACACGTTGAACTAAAAATATACAAGGGGATCTGGTTGGAATAGGTGGGTGGCCACCAATACCCACTTGTATCATTGCCAACACTATTGATGCTTGAATCCTCCAGAACCGAAATGAAAACCTCATGGGGATACAAACTCCCCGTGTTTTTGTAGAGGTGGTACTCCTCTTTGTTTTAAGATTTTCTTAGAACTCTAGATTTTTAGAATATAGTTGTAGAAGTCCATCGTGATAATCAAAGAAACATAAATATTGCAATAAAAAAATAACAAGAAAGAAAATGTTTTGTTTTTTAAAGAGATTTCCTGAGAAATGATCAAGAACCACACACTTCATACACTTGAAAAATATAGACAAAATTTCCTCACATCCATCATAGTTAAACTAAAGATTTCCGATCACATAAAATAAAAGAAGATGGTATGCATGTAGAAGATAACATTAATAGAGTAAAAACATGGGGATCTCAAATAAATATAATGATAGATCAATCTCAAATACTTTATACTCAAAACTGAGAGTCACAAAGTACAGTCAAAACTGATCCCGAAATTGTTCTCGGGATTTCTAACAAATATGTAGTCTATTACAAAGCCTTGAAATTTAAATGCGTTTGTCCTCAGGACTAGGAATGGGGATCCCACATACCATAAATAAAATATGAACAAGAAGTAATATGTATAAGGAGGATGGTGGGAGATGACAGAATAGAAAGACCTGAAAAGAAGACAGAGAGAAGTTATCATATTTTTGTTAAACCTTTCTAGTTAAAGAAGCAGAGTAATTGGATGAAAAACTGATAAAGAAAGAAAGATATGATCAACATGAACTTACTATGATAGTATCTCATGTATTCACTTTCTTGTTATTGTCCTTTTATTCTCTTCATTGACTGTTATAGGAACCGTCTCAATTGTTTCTTGCCCTTTTTGGTTAATTTGTCGATTTCCTTTTTGAACCAGTCTTCAATAGAAATTTTCATTGGTGCAATGTTTATTTCATGCTTGATTTTAATGTTGAATAATTCACCTTCCAAGTCTCTTAAGTCAATAGAAACACTATGTACCGATTCCTCAATATCTTGATTTTTCACGAAATAAGCAACTACCCAATTGTGTATTTCATCTTCATTATATTCGAGTATGCCATAAACGTTTTCAACCGATAACCCTTTGAATATATCAACTTGTTCGTAAAAAAAATTCTTTTTTAGAAACATTGAGTTGAGAATTAATTTAGGGTATTGTACCTCGTTAGTACCTCTCACTAGATCTATCTTCGTGAATCTCTTGAACATTTCTTTTCTTTTGAAGGTAAGTGTTGGCTCTAGGAGCTTCAACATCTTGTGAAAAACTTGCAGTGAAAGGGAAATGGGGGAATAATCATGGAGTTGTATAATTCTTTGGCTCAACACATACTTCTCAACACACCATGTAAAAATTTCTTTGTAGTTAAATACCTCATGAACATACCCTTTGCGAGCAATTATGGATGCCCATATTATGTCTTTTTGTGCAGGAGGAGATGAGTAATATGAATATTCTTTGGAACAATTAAAGTTATGGTCTTCTCAAAAAAAAATATTCAAAGTATCTCCACATAATTGTTGTCTAGTTGTTGCTGCCATTAGGATGAGGAGATTATTTTTCAACTGAATAGTAACTTGAAATAAATCTTTTTGGAGAGATGAAAATAATATAGTCCTTTGGAAAATTGAGAATTAATGCAATTTAATGAATAATATCCTCGAATCTTTCTCCATTAATGAAAATATATTCAAATCCTACATAATTAGTTGTTAGCATTAAACAACATTTAATGCATATTGGAAAAAACATGAGAATGTCTCCAACTACGAGACAATGACCCCCTGTGGGTCATTGAGAACACTAAAATCTCATGACGAGGTGACTTCTCCATTGGGCTATGGAGTCATCTTCAAAATGAATTCTTATAATTCTTCTTTCATAGAGTTATCTCAAACTTCAATACAAATACTTCCTTAATATGAAAAACTAAACTGAAGAAACAAAATATGTACACACATGATCTACCTACCCTAAGTTACTTGAAAGAACGATGAACCTTAGGTATAGGCATATTTCCAATGGATCCATTCGAGCATCCAATTGACTTTTGAAATGGGCTCCAACAGTAAGAAAAAGATTGGGGTTGATACCAATAAATTAGGAGCATGAAAATTAGGAGCATGCCCAAAATGTACCACAATGGGATCGAGCAATGTATGAAGAATACTTGTTTGTGTTGGTGGGCTGAAAATACTTTTGAACCAATATTCAATATAATCTACTCTTGGCTGCCCTAGAGTGCTTCTATCTTCAATCAAATGAGAAATTTCTTTCTTGAAAAAATTATCTTTTTAATTTTTTTCCACATTCAAGATTATTGTTTCATTGGCGATGTCTTGGTAATGCTATTCTTCTATGCAATGGATATCTTCTTTGTTCTCAAAATTGTTTTCTTCCACCAATTCTTCTTTATTTTAGCTGAATTATTCTTACATATTTTGTGGAGACTCTTTAATTTATTCCTCATATGGAGTATATGAGATGTTGATATCCTTTCCTTGGTATTTGGAATTCTTTCCTTCATTCTTAGCAACAAGATTTGATTCAGAATCATCTTGCAATGTTTTATGATATTATTCTTATGAACCATTCATTTCATCTTTTTGTGTCCATGTGGGAGAGGGTGGGTGGGAAGAAACATTTAAAATATCAACAAAGACATATGAATGCACCTTTGGGATGAAATTTTTTGCAAATGAATATTCTAACACATCCCAACTAGTAATGGAGTTAGAAATTAATGAACTATACCATTCAAGAGCATCCTCACATAGAGTTTGTAGGAATAATCTACATGTAACATTGTCTTCAGTGAGGTTGAAATCATAACATGTACCTTTAAAATTAATCAAGTGTTACTCGACATCTTCTGAAGCATCCCCAAAGAATGTAGAAAAATATTCAATAGGAATATTGGGCATTTGAAAGTCTATTTCTGGTAGATTTAAAGGGGTATTATGAAATCACCTCCTTCTATGAGTATTTCTCCCTTTTACCGAGTCTTACAAAGCCATTAGTGGGCTCGATGAAGAATATAAAGAAGCATTATGACATGAATGAAACCCTTCAGTTTTAATTTTTTCAATGGAGTTTCCAAGGAGTTCATTCTTCCGAATCTTTGGTGCTTCTCATTTCTTTATAAAATTACAAAAAAGGTGAACTATGCTTAAAATAAGTAGCAATATTCTTGAATCTTCTTCTCGAAACTTTGAGCCATGGAGATTTATGGTTCCTCAAATATGTTTAAAATAAATTGATCCCCAGTATGATCACCAAAAATGTTGACGCTTGAATCCGTCAGGACCGAAACAACAAACTCATGGGGATAAAAATCCCCCATGCATTTTTATAGGGGTGGTACTCCTCTTGGTTTTAAGATTTTCTTGGAAATATAGATTTTTAGAATATAGGACTTTGCAGAAGTCCTTCATGATAATCAAAGAAACATAAACATTGCAAGAAAAAAATAACGAGAAAGAAAGTGTTTTGTTTTTTAAAGAGAGTTCCTGACAAATGACTAGGAACCACACACTTCTTACAATTAAAAAAGATAGTCACAATTTCCTCACATCCATCATAGTTAAACTAAAGATTTATGATCACATAAAATAAAAGATAATGGTGTGCATGCATAAGAGAACTTTAATAGAGTGAAAACATGGGGATATCAAATAAATATAATGATATATCAATCTCAAATACTTTATACTCAAAACTCAGAGTTACAAAGTACAGTCAAAACTGATCCCGAAATTGTTCTCTTGGGATTTCTGAAAAATATATAGTCTATTACAAAGCCTTGAAATTTAAATGTGTTTTTCCTCAGGACTAGGAATGGGGATCCCACAGAAAATAAATAAAATATGAACAAGAAGTAATATGTATAAGGAGGATGGTGGGAAATGACATAGTAGAAATACCTAGAAATAAGACACAAGGAAGTTATCATATTTTTGTTAAACCTTTCTAGTCAAAGAAGCAGAGTAACTTGATGAAAAATTGATAAAGAAAGAAAGATATGATTAGCATGAACTTACTATGATGGTCTCTCATGTCTTTGCTTGATTTCTACTATCCATTTATTGTCTTCATTGATAGTTATAGGAACCATCTAAACTATTTCTTACCCTTCTTTGGTTAATTTGTCGATTTCCTTTCTGAACAAATATTCAATATAAGTTTTCATTGGTGTGATGTTTATTTCATGCATGATTTT
The DNA here is from genome assembly GCA_000966675.3 of Picea glauca. Taxonomy (NCBI): domain Eukaryota; kingdom Viridiplantae; phylum Streptophyta; class Pinopsida; order Pinales; family Pinaceae; genus Picea; species Picea glauca. Next base: position 55,523 of record JZKD02S1642487.1, read on the forward strand.
AATGTTGAATAATTCACCTTCCAAGTCTCTTAAGTAAAGAAAAACACTATGTACTGCTTCCTCAATATCTTAATTTTTCACGGAATAATCAACTAGCGAATTGTCTATTTCATCTTCATTATAATTGAGTATGCCATACAATTGTTCAACTGATAACATTTTGAATATATCAACTTGTTCATCAAATT
>JZKD02S1642487.1:90271-102163 GCA_000966675.3 Picea glauca
CTTAGTGATTTCCCAATTTCACAATAAGTGTTATGTTTCCCATGTTCCTTCCTTATATATCAAGTGTCGGGAATCTTCTCAGAGAAGCTACCTAAGATGTGGTTTAAATGAAATGGTGCTTCTTGCATTCACAACATTCAATTTCCTCGACGCCGCTAGTTGGCGTGATTCATGCAAAGTCGCTTCGATAGTTATTTTCATTCAATTTTATTGATGCCACCAGTTGGCACGATTAATTCGAGGTCTCTTCGAAATTACTTGACATTCTATTTGATAGACTCCGCCAATTGGCGCCTTTTTTCTGTAACTGCCATTTTTCCAATTTCCACCTTTTTCTGATCGTTGTTCCTTTTTTTGGCACAGTGGGATTTTTGCATGTGTAGTATATGTGTGCTATATCAACATTCCTTGGTGTGCAATGTGTTGGTATTTTGTTGTGTGAAAAATTTCCTCTTTTTGTCATGCTAACTCCCTGTTCGTCGTGCTAACTCCCTGTTTTTTTTTTTTTTTCGACTCTGTGCGGTAACTTCTGAAGTGCTAGGAGGTCAATTGTCCCTATATATTTTCAGTTGGATCCCATTGATCATTCCTTTGATTTATGTCTTAACTTCAACTGTACATCTCCCCCATCTATGACATTTTTCACTTTGTATGGAGCTAACTAATGTACTCTGAATTTTCCTGGGTGGTGAAGAAATTTATTGTCGTACATCAAGACTAGGTCTCCTTCTTTGAAATTCTTCCTTTTTATATGTCTATAATGCCAAGATTTGTCCCTTTCTTTATGTACCTCTTGGTAAAATATTGCTAGGATTCTATCTTCTTCCATCTCCAATAGCTGACATAGTCATTCTTTGATTGTGCCTCATTCTATCATGTTGGTGATTGTTGGTACGTGCAGGCTAGGTACCAAAAAATCTAATGGAACCATTGCTTCTTGTCCATATACCATATTGAATGGTGTCTTTACTATCAACGTTTTTCATCTAGTCTTGTATTCCCATAGTATTGCTAGTATCTTCAAGTCCCAATCATCCCTGTTGACATTGCATATCTTTGTCAATGCATTCTCTAGGATCTTATTAAAGGCTTCCACTGTTCCATTTGCTTGAGGGTGATATGGTGTACTATTTTGATGATATACTTCAAACTCCTCAGCCATAGCCCTAATAGTATTGTTAATGAAGTGAGTTCCTTGGTCACTCATCAGAATCCTTGGGCATCCAAATCTAGTGATCACTTGCTCAAACAGGAAATGTGCTTCTGTCTCTGAGATGCAATATTTTATTGGTTCTACTTCCCATCTTGTTAGATACTCTGTTGCAGTAATGATGTACCTTTCTCCTGACCTCTTTGTTGGTGGGTTAATTGGTCCCACAAAGTCTATTTCCCATTTGTCAAATACCTGCAAGGTTACTTGTGGTCTTAGGGGAATCTTGTCCTGTCTATTAGGTTTAACAACTCTCTAACATACATCACATATCTGGAAGTAGTCCTTTTCAATTCTGTAAAAGGTCGACCACCATATTCCTACGCCCAATACCTTCTACACGGTAGATTTTCCAGTATAATGTCCTCAAGTTATTCCCTCATGGGCCTCTGCTAAAATTCTAGGTCTTTCATGTTCTAGTACACATCTTCTCAAGATGCTATCTACACCCATATTATATAAGTGTCCTGCAATCAATTGATCATCTGTAGCTCGGAGTACCAGGTTTTTTTTCTGCACATTATTGAATTCATGTGGCGCAGTCCATGTACTCAAGTATTGAATGATGTCAGCAAAATATTTATCAACTACTTGGAATGAAAATAATTTTTCACCAGGGAAGTTGTTTTCTAATTTCATAAGTTCCTCTCCATTAGTGATCCTTGATAGGTGATCAGGTCCTGCATTCAAATTCCTAGGATTGATTATTACTTCAAAATCAAATTCCTGGAACAATAGTAACTATCTACAAATCCTCCCCCCCAACATTGTCTTATTGAATAGGTATTTGAGGGATGAATTATCTGTAAACATATTGAAATTCTTACCCAATAAGGAATGTCTTAACTTTTGGAGTGCATAAACCATAGCTAGGCCTTGTCTTTATTTGGTATTGTAATTATGTTCTGACTCTGGTAGTTTTCTGCTAGCAAATGCTATAGGATGGTCTAATTCCCATGTTCCTGGTTGTGGAAGAATAGCTTTGAGTGATATAGCTTATGCATATACATGCACATGAAATGTATTTTCCGAATATGGGAATACCAGTATCGGTGTTTTTACCATCTTCTCTTTCAAAGTGTCCAATCCTTGCTGACAGTCCTCATTCCACTGAAACTTGCTATATTTTCTCAATAGTTTCTTCATTGGCACAATGATCTACGCATACCCTTTTATGAATTTACTGTAGTATCCTATGTGTCCCAATGTTTCTCTCAACTGATGTACTGATTTTGGTGGTGGTAGATTCACAATCACTGCAATCTTGGTAGGATCTACTAGCAAGCCTTGTTTCCATACTATATGGTCCAATAATATCCCAAAAGGTGTTCCAAAGATGCACTTCTTGATATTTAGAGATATTTGACACTGCCTTCATCTTTTTAACATCATCCTTAACACCTCTACATGGTCCTTCAACATAATATATATTGTCCAATCATCCAGGTATACTTCTAAAAAGTGATGGATGAATTCTTTAAAAGAAGCTATGACTACTCTTGAGAATATAGTTGGTGCATTATTTATCCCAAAAGGAATGATTGTGTACTAGTAGGATCCCCATTTTGTGGAAAAAGTGGTATTGTACCTATCTTCTGGAGCTATCTTGATTTGATGGTAACATGAGAATCCATATGTGAATGAGTATGCTTCCTGGCCTCCTACGTTCTCTAGTACCTCATCTATGAAAGGGGTGGGGAAATGGTCATGAAGGAAAGCATCATTCATCTTCCTCAGGTTGACACATATCCTTATCCCTCCCTTCTTCTTCTCCTAAAATACCATAGGGCTTACCCATTCAGACTCCTCCACTGGTTTTATGATTTCGGCCTCCAACATCCTGTCAATTTCTTCTTTTAATTTCTTCTTATATATTGGGTTCAGTCTATATGGTCATTGTCTGACTAATCTAGCTTCCGATCTGAGAGGTATCCTCATCTCTCCGATGTCTCCTGTTATTCCTTTAATTTTTGTAAAGGTTGTTGGGAACATGTCACTATACTCGCATAGTAACTTTTTTATGATTTCTATTGTTTGCTCATCCCAGTAGTCTCCAATGCTGGCCATTTTTGAATTCTTGGTTTTCCCAATATTAACTTTCTTCACCTTGATCAGTGCAGTAAACACTTCATATTCCAGAGGTGGACCTTCCACCTCTCTTTCACCTTCAACTTCTGATATCTGAATGTTGTGCGGGTCCTCTTCATTTGGTGCTTCTTTCTGCAAAGGGTAACATGAAAGTAATTATTTCACTATCTGTCTATTCTTCTGTTGATCTTCGGTCATGAGTGCCACTTATACTTCCTTAATGAATATCACCCCTCTGATTTTTTGGAGTGTTTAGTCTATGTTAGGTTTCTCATGTTCAAATGAGAAAGTTATTTTAATGTTCTATTGTGTCACTGTCCATTCTGTACTTCCTCTGCACAGCTCCTGGTCTACATACCAGTTCACTAGGATTCCTTCTAGTGCATGAAGAAAGTAATGAGTCCATTCCTCTGGTGGTGTTATCATCCATAATGTTATGCAATTCTCCAAGTGTTTCAAAGGTGACCCTTTTCCATCATATCTTTGCATCATTCTTCTCTTCTTCTCTTTGTTGAAGCTAATGCGCAGTAAGCATTTGCATTGATACCAGTCTTTCACGGTCTCTTTGTGCGCACCCCACCATCTTGCAGGTTTTTACTTGAGTGCTATGTCCAGAGCTAATATCCTCTGATTTGGTAACACTTCATCTTAATATCTTATTAGGAATTCCTCTAAGTCGTTCACCCCATGAAAACTAGGAGGTTCTCTTATCTCTGTACCTACCCATCGTACTGCACGGTCTACTCTTGTGCATCTTCCTTTGGAGACTTCATGTAATATCTACTACCAATTTTCCAACCTTGTATCTAAGTCTAACGTGCATGACATGATACTTCTCCAACTAAGTACCCCATCTACAGTTGGATTCACATAGTATTCTTCTCTCGTAGTGGTTTTGTATAGCTGGTTAATTTCCTCTAGGTCTAAGCAAGTGGGTTCTACAAAACTTTCTCCTTCTGATGGATCTAACAGCCTGATTATCAAACGCCCAATCCAATCAATGGGTCATATTCCTTGTCTTCAAATTTATTATGTCTTGATTGTCAAATGCCCAATCCAGTCCAAGAAATGTTGGGTAAGGTGTTGTGTCATCCACTATTTCTATTACCTTGAAGTCTTCCTTGGTGCGCACTCCATGTAGATCTACTGTCACACCATTTATCCTTCCAATTGGTAGAACTCTATGTTGATTTTCTAGTTTCAACTGAATAGGTGAATATCCTAATGTCGGCTCTCCCATACATTGTCATGTCTTCTTGGGTAACACATTCACCTTAGCACCTAAATCTAGTATGATGTCCCCCATATTGAAATCTTCGATATTGGCATTTAATCTGAATTCCCTACTTGTCCTCCTTGTATGTAGGTGACTGACATTTTTCTATTCTAATTTCCCCTCTACCTCTGAGTTACATATTTCTAACATATTTTTCAAAATTCTAGCATATGATTTTTCATTTAATAGCTTAACACAAGATTGCAAAAAATCCTTTATGGTACTTACTTGTCCTAGGGGTTACGCTTCATTAGTATGATCCAACAATGAAGGCATCTCATACGTTGTTCTGTCTAGAGTATGTTGCACAGTTGATGTAGATGCAATGTCTGGCTTCAAGAATTCTTGTCTATATTGCTTGAACATCTCTTTTTCTTTCTGCACATCAAACTGCTTCTATGGTTCAACATTCTTCTTCACCCATTGGTGTTGTGCTGGATCTTGTCTTACTACGTCATTTTTTTCCTTAGTTCCTCCACGCATAATTATGTTGATATTTATTCCATCATCCCTTTCTTCTATAGAAATCTACTGAACGTTATGATTGTTATGATTTCTCTTTTCTTGGATCTTCCCCAATAGCGTTGGACAATATTACGTATCATGATGTGATGCGCAAAAATACATACATGTCATAGGTGGAAGTGTACATTCCCTTGCATAATGTCGCAGTTGTTGGAAGTTGTGACATACCATTGGTCCTCTGCCTCTTACAAATCCTCCTCTTGCTCGTCCTCCACCTCTGTAGCCAGCTCAATCTCCTCATTGTGTGTTGTACCAAGGCGCCTGGTTATACTACGTGGGATTATATTGTGGCTGCGTGGTATTGTACTACAACCTCACAGTGTTGTATTGTTGTGGTGAAAAAATAAATGGGGCTGGTACTTGGTTGAACTATGGTGCAACTCTCCCTGTCATCATATCTGTTTGCACCCTATAGGTATCTGATGATTGTTCCCTCATCAATTCCATTGTCCGACAATCTTTGTCATCATGGCCTACTGATTTGCAAAAGTTACAATATCAACTCTTAGGCATTATCTAGTATTTCAACGTCATTGTATAGTGATAGGGATCGTTTCCCTATGTCTTACATATCTCAAACCATAGTCCTCCTGATGGAAAAGGGTTTGGAAGTCATGTTTCCATATACTCAGTAAATGTTGGACATTTGTTCATGTGGTGTCCTTCTGTCCTACATGCGGTACACCAAACAACATCTCTTTTATCCTTACCCCTGTTCTAGTTTAGTTGAAATGTTAAGTTTTGTAGATCCTCCTTCAACTCCTCTATGGTTGGATCTGTCTTCTGATATTGGTTCTATTCCAGTTGTAGGGCTTCCTGCAGAGCCTCTTCCTGAGTTTGAAACTTTTGTTGTCTCAAAGGGTACTTCAAGTGTGGTAGCAGGGAATTAACAAACAAATTCCTATGTTGCATGTCTGTCATGACATACTTTAGCTTTCCCTTCAATCGTTTGAATCTCTGGTCAATATCCGACATAGATTCTCCTAGTTTCTGTCTGATCTCTGTCATCTCATTCATGTATTGATCCTATGAACTAGTTTTTTGGAATTAATTTATTAATAGCTTCTTGATATCCCCAATCATTATGGTTGTCCCTAGTGGACTGTTTGTGGCTAAGCTCATGTAAAAATCAAATGTGTGGTCTCTTAACATGATGGCTAACTATGCATGTTTAGTGTCTTCATTCGTGATATTTTTTTCTTCTTGGATCTTTTCACAAATGACCAAGTGCTTGTCAGGGTACTCTGATGCATCTCCCTTGAATTCTGGTAATCTAATCATGGGATCGTGTCCTGCCATCCTGAATGTTGAACTACTACCACCTCACGGTGTAGATACTTGTCTACTACTTCCTGAACTGGCTCCTCCAATTGTTTCTCCTTGACTAGATTTAATTCATGTTGTCTTCCTTCTAAAATTTGGTTGTCTAAATGCCAGTGTTCTTATTGGTGTATTAGTCACACATGGGTTTATGGGTTCCACACTGAAACTGATATGGATAGGAGTGATATCTTTTGTTCCTTTTCTTGGACCTCTCATATTCATTTTGTATGTCATGTGCAAGATTTCCTCAATCTTCTCCACATACCAGAGATCCTCTACCTCTTCTTCATCACTTGCCAAGTCTTCCCTCGCAACTACGACTCTCTTCTCGTTGTTCATATTATATTGGTAGGCTACTCCATTGCACATTATTCTAGTTGTTTCCATGATCCTTTTGATCTGGTATTCCTCCATCATGATTGGGTCCAAGGCCTCCTCCTTCTTTCGTCTATCCATTTCTTCCTCCATTTTCTCCATCTCTTGTCAGTGCTTCCCCCCTTCCCCCATGCATGCAGGGAAGTTTAATTTTCTGAGGCCATTGTCATTACACCCTTGTTATATAGAAATATCTTAATGGAAGTATACAATGATCAGATATACCTACCTCAAGGTCCCTTCAAGAAATCTTACCCTATAAGATTCCAGAAATCTATTGTGCACGTAAATTTATTGTCAACTTGTTGTAAGTGAGAAATCTCTATAAGATTTCTCTTTAGCTATTTGATCTGATTTGTTGCATGGTTATATTTCAACCTCAATATCCACTCTTGCAATACATGCGAGAAATCACAAAAGAATACTTCATGCATGTTGTTGAATAGGTACTTATTGAGGTATTTGCGCAGTGTTAACTATGGGTTTCTGTTATCTTTGTGTGCAAACTCAAATTCCTTTTTAAATTATCTCTCGATCTCTACCTTCATTGGATTCCACTATCTCAACAACCCTTTTTATATTCTCATGTTTTTTTCCCTAGATCTGGAATTATTTGTATGCTTTTTCAACATATATTAATTACTCAATCTCGTTCTGTTCCAACTGGCAATAGAACCATTTGTTGGTATTAGAATACTTTATCGACTTTGATCTCACCTTACTTTTATAAGTTTACCAAGGTTGATACTTGACAACATCCCAACAAAATCCCTCTAAAACTATTGGCCCTCCTGGTAAACCAGAAGGCAACATAGTTCACAGGGTGCATTGTGCAGTCTCACCCTAGATAGTTCTATGGGTGGTTGCAATACTTGGATGCTTGCATCCTGGGAATGAGTGGGGATCTGCGGTTGTTCCTTGTAATATTCATTTATTTAGTCTAACATGTTCAATGACCAATTATTCTTACTCATGCATGTGGAATATCAGATCTATGTAGTTCCTTTATTCATTCATATAGCATTTCATCATTAACAACAATGAAGATGCATACATACATACATAACACAATTTTTACCATGGTTCACCCCCTACTGGTCCATGTCCACAAATATTTGGCTCTCAATATCTTTTATTGTGTCTCAGCAATAGATTGTGCCACAAACATTTATAGTTTTGGATCTTACAATCTCAACAGGCTTCTCGATCCCTGTGAGGCCAACTAGATTGCACTAAGCTCCTCAACCTACAATCTAACCCTCAATATCCAGTTTCTTGACTCTTCTGAAGCTCACCATCTTACAAAAATAAGGAAACTTCTACAAGCTTTACAACCTTCATCTCTCTCTTCACTCTATAGTCGGGAAACCCCCTTTCCTAGACCTCCTAGGTACTATTTATACATATTGTTGGCTCATCATCCATTATCGTATTTTGAAAAAACTCTAACCCTAATGTCATTATGTCTCCCTTGCGTGCCTCCCTCACACGTGTTACTTTTCCTTCATGCTCTTATCTTCCAAAAATGGCCTTTTCCCAAAACTGCACCCTCGTCCAATGGGCCCTACTTGACCTAGGAATTTTCCTAGAAGACTAATTCAGATCAGGACTAGAATAATGCCTCAAATCTCAGCCATGAACTATTCTCGTTTATTAGAAATCAAAATCTCTGATTAAAATTATTTTCTTATCAATTCCATCTCTTTATAATGAATCTCTCCCTAATACAATTTCATGAATGATAATCATTTCCTCTCTTGATCCATGAGGATCTATTTATACATGAAATCCATGGAGGAATGGATAAAATTAAATTCCCCAAACTCAGATTTTGGTTAAAACCAATTTTACAATTTTAGAACAAAATCACAAAAATATGGTTTTTTCACCAGTTTGGGTAGATTCGAGTTAGATATCCACTCTTATCTTCCAAACCAATTCGAATTTTGAAAACTTATTCACAATTTACTTAATTTTTCTCCTTTTGGACAAAACCCGTATCTTATAATTTCGAGATCTTCCTTCTTCAGCATGAAAATCAAGGCACAAGTTGGCACTTTGAAATTTTTACTAATTTTTGTAGAATCCTTCCCCATGAGCTAGAGGTCCACATGTGTGAGCTGGTTAAATTTTGACACATGTTTCCTCATGTCGACGTCTCTCTAGACAAATTCCATGTCCCCAATTTTCCTCTAAAAGCATGGCAATATTTCGAACTATAATCTGGTATCGGATGCATGTAGAGTTTGTTGGTACCAGATGACTCTAGAATGATGGTAATGGATGGCTATTTTTTGGGTACAGGTATCATATACTTGTATATTTCAAAACCACATGGCTCTGGAATGTTCTGATACAAGTACCTGATGACTTAGAGTGTTGGTACTAGATGACTTGGAGCGTTGTCTTAAGATATTGTCTTAATAAGATTTACACGACAAGGTAATTAAAGGGATTAGAGCACATTAATAATTATTCTAACTATTAATAAACCATAAAAACCATATCTAAATGTTCATTACCTCATGTGCACCATGAAGTTGTTAAGAGAGTATAATAATTATCAAAATGGGTGGATTACTTATGCTTTCAAGGAAAAATGATCGAGATATGAGGCAAAAATGAGGTAATTGTAGATGTCAAAAGGGAGAACCAACACCATACATAAGGGGGTTGTAGGCTATGCTCATGTTCAATTATGTTCGCTGTAATTTATACAATTCTTTCCAAAATATGTTGGTGAAAGTTGGGTGATGATCAGACACAATGGAGGTTGGCATGCCATGTAGTTTGAAAATATGTTCCATGAAAAATTGTGCTACCATAAATGGCATAAAAGGGTGTGGTAATGAATAAAACTGTGCATACTTGGAGAGGAAATATACCATGACCATAATGAAGGACTTGCTACCCACTTTTGGAAGGCCCACTATAAATTCCATAGAGATGTCAGTCCAAATATAAGTTGGAATGCGTAACGATTGTAGAGATCCTAGTGTATTGAAAGTTTCACCTTTGTTGCATTGGAAAATATCACATTCATTGAAAAAGATAAGGACGTCCTTCTTCATGCCTTCCCAGAAAAAGGAATGGGGAGAAAAAGCATATGTCGTTTGGAAGCCAGAGTGACTAGTGACAGCAGATGAGTGAAACTCATTTAAGATCATGGGCTTGCATGCTAAAGTCAGAGACATAACCAAGCAATCATTATACTGAAGGATATTGTATTTCCAAGTGTAGTTGGGTGGTGGTTTAGGGTCATCCTAAAGTCATTTAATGACCTGTGATATAGTGGGGTGGGTTAGCCACTCTTTTCAAACTTCCTCAATCCAACTAGGAACAAGTAATGATAAGGAAAAGAGGGAAATTTCATCCTCATTTTGTCTTGACAACGCATCTTCCACTACATTGTATTTACCTTTTTAATATACAATCTCATAATCATAGCCTAGAATTTTGTCAGTCACTTGTTCTGTTCTGAGGAGGATAACCTGTGCTTTAAGAAATACTTCAGACTATGGCGATCGATTTCGATTGGAAAAAGGTGTCCCAAGAGATATGGATGCTAAGTATGCACAACATGGCGAATGGCCATCATTTCCTTTTCATATGTATATTTTCCCAAATTATGGCCACTTAAATAATGGCTAGTGAAATCCATAAGACTACCTTCTTGTGTTAGAATTGCGCCAATACTAGTGTCAGAAGCATCAGATTCCACAACATTTTTTTTTTTTGAAATTAGGGGTTGATATTACTAGGGTACTGCACATGGCCTGCTTTAAATTTGTGAAGGCTTATTCTATGGTAGGTATCCAATGAAATTCATTATTCTTAAGAAGTTTTGTCCATGGCTGGTAAATTTTTCCATAATGGTGGAAATGTTTTTGGTAATAACCTGTGAGGCCTAGGAAACACCCAAGGTGTTTCAAGGTCACGGTTCTTGGCCAATCCTGCATAGCTTGAATATTTTTGGGGTCCAATATTAACCCCCTGATGACCCACAATGTGTCCCAAGTATTCGACCTTGCTTGCCCCAAAATAATACTTGGTCTTTTTGACAAAAAAATGATTGTCCTGTAACAATTGAAGTACTTTGTCCACATGCTGTAGATGGGAATCCCAGGTACGACTGTAAATGAGGATGTCATCAAAGAAAACCAGAAAAAACTTCCAAGAGTAGGTCTTTAAGGGTTTATTCATGAGACCTGGGAAGGTTTATAGATAATTGCAAAGTCCAAAAGGAATGACCAAGAATTCATAATGTCCTTCATGATTTCTAAAAGTAGTCTTTAGAATATCCACTTCATTCATCCAAATCTCGTGATAGCCTAAGAGAAGATCTAATTTTTTAAAGAAATAGACACCCTGTAGTTCATCCAACAAATCATCAATGGAAATAATGATAAACTTATCTTTAATGGTCAATTTATTAAGGGAACGAAAATGTGGACACACGTGCCAAGAACCTTATTTTATCAATACCATCATAATAGGGGATGAATATGGGCTGTTACTTGGGAGAATTATACTGGACTCCAACCATTCCTGCACCATTTTTTCAATTTCATTTTTTTGATAAAATTGATACCTTTAGGGGTGTACATTGGGGGGATGACTTCCTGGAAAGAGAGGGATGATGTGATCATGCTCACCTCAGGAAGGGGTAAGTCCATGGGTGTCACAAAGACCCTTTGGTGCTTGTCTGAAACCAATTTTAGATCAGATTGTACTATTGGAGATAAGTGATCTTGTACCTAGATGGCATTAAGTTGAGAAATCACATGTTTTCCTTTCTTCAGGAGTTTTTCCATCTAGTGAGAATCGATAATTTATGGGGAGCCAACTTGTAGGCCTCAGAGGTTATACGTGTGAGAATTTTGAGTGAATTGCATATATAACTCTTGATAATCCATGGTATCCCAAGATGAAAATCAATTCAACACCAAAGAAAATATCACAACCACCTATGGAAATGGAAATCATATGATTTTTCAAGGTATAATTTCCCATTTGGAGTTTGACATTCTCACAATAACCTCCACATTTCATTGTATCACCATTATCTATGAGAAATTGAAAATTAGAAATTGGT
>JZKD02S1642487.1:111725-130566 GCA_000966675.3 Picea glauca
TATTTTTACAGTCTCTGTACATTTATTTTATTAATAGAAATCATGTATTATTGTATCTCTGTGTTTATGGTTGCATCTCTGATATATTTCTATTATATTATTGGATATACGCGATATCTCTGTGCATTTCTTTATTATATCTCTGCTCTCATTTCATGCCGAAAATAATCCGGATCAATTTCCAAACGAGGAACACAACCAAATCATTCCCAAGTAACCAAGCACACATAGTGCCCCATCAACCATTGATTGGAGTAAAATGATATCAATCTAATATTTAAGGTTTAAAAAAAAAGTGGAGGGTAATAATATGTGATTCAACCAGAGGGTTAAAACCTCGACAAGCGTAGACAACTCATTCTTTTCACCATTTACCACAGAACCATAACATGTAAGAACACTCTCAGCTATGAGGGTTACCAAAAGGACAGACTTCCAATTTCAATAGGAAAACAAAATGAATCCAATATCTTAATCAACACTATAATATGAGCGTCCAAGCACAAAATTGTGCCCGACCAGAAACCATCCATAATGCTTCTATCAACTTCTGGGTGATGTTAAACTCATATTGTGAAATGCTTTCCAAGAAACTGTGTCAGTGAGGTCATAAGAAAGAATCTTAACATTGCGTAGTTTTATCCAGACCAAACACGGGTTACTTTAATATTTCATCACTTCACATTGCAACCCATAGGGTCGAAAATACTAGCCACAAAGATGATCATAGAGTGGGAAACTTAAACACAGAGACATGTTATGAAAATCCCTAAGTGGGATACATGAATATCTCAGAGCTTTGGAAATCCATGATACTCAATTTAAATAGAGTTTCCAAACTCAAAACCCAATCTATGACAGAGCATGATTCACTACCATTTTTATCAATAAATGCATGCAAAGATTACAGACATCAAGGAGAGCATAACCATTTTTTTTTAAAGTGCCACCATTCTAGAATAACAACCATAAGAAAACACACACACAACACCAATACATAATTTAAATATCTCATAACAACTTAAGAAAAAAAAAGACCACGAGGAATCCTGAGCCAAAATTTGATTCAAAGGGTAGAGTAACCATCATGGATGGAAGAGTAAGAAACCCATACCTGGAAAAACTTGCACGAGGAAGAAAACTAGATTGTATACCTCCTTCACGATCGAACAATATGGAGAAACAACAACTACCAGAGCCAAAACCAAAATGGAAGAATGACTAGGGTGATGGGCTTGGGGGAGTTTGAGTGGCGTGCAGTAAATGCATGTTGCTTCTCCCTTCCAACCTCATTCAATTCAAAGTACGAGCCAAGCCAGTTCACCATAGCACTAAACAATTAATCAACCAAATGTCCATTGCAATATCACATTTTCATAGTGTGACACCCCTTGTAATTTGCAAATGCTTTAAAATAACCATGTGCTAGGAACATAACCCAATATGCAACCACATATGAAATTCGAACAAGGCGCATAGTAGCAAGGGTCAAGAGTACCGATCCTTTTTCATAATAATGCACAATATTAAAAATTAAATATAGTTCTTTTATTCAAAAGAGCTCCATTATTACCCTTTATCTAGATCATATAAACCTTTTAATGCCATATTCAATTCAATATCAAAGCCAAAATTGATAATAATTCTTTCATCCACAGGGGATCCTTAACATATTCTATGAGAGGTCATCAAAACCATCCAGTGCCATGTTTTAATCAACCAAATATCCATATCACCATAACATTTTAAAACATGATCTGTAACAAATGAACAGTAGAAGACTGTTCTGGTACCATCACACAAGTAAACAAAATATGAACATTGCATATCCACCATAGTGTCATAAGTATACAAGGGGGTCCCACCTACTAGTTTATTATTAATATAACTAAATAATAGAGCTTGGCAATCATTTGCAAGGATAGTATTCATCGTTGCATTTTTAAACATCAACAAACTAGCGACTCCATAGGGAAATATGTTTCCAACAAATTAAGAACTCATAATGTCTAGTTTTGCAGGCCATGTGAACAGTAGATCAAGGAATAATATATCAGAATGATTATGCAACAGGGGAAGTGAGGCAGTTTAAGGGAAAAAATGACTTGGGACTTTGGGAATAACTTATGAAAAGTATTACATATGAGGGGTTTATTCCTGTATGCATAACATTTGATTAATCACAACGAAATCATTTATTTTTTAAAGGAGAAAAACTTCTAGGGTGCTCTTTTTGAATCTCAAGGTGGAGGGAAGAAAGGGAAGACAAAAAGTAGGGATGAAAATCCAATTATCTATCTAACAACAATATTGGAAGCATATAGAAATTTCAGTGATGTCTTCAAGGGGGAGATCATGACAGTTGTGTACTTGATTGTTATTGACTAACAATACTTACAAAATAGCATCGCTGTGGAAAAAATGATCCACAATTTATTTATGAAAAGAATATAAATTAATAAAAGAAAAATACCAAAAATGAAACAACAAAAAAATAAACAAGAAAGCAAAATCAAAGCAGTGAAACAAAAATTATAATACAGAAGTAATTTCCATACAACATTTTGAATTTCAAAATGGTTCCACATAGTGTTTCAAGTGGGAACCGTCAGTGCTATAGGAAAATAATCACTCTTCTAATTCCTTTAGAAGATAATAATTTGATCCTAGGAGAAAAACGATTTGAAAAGGACCCAACCATAATTTTTGAAACTTTGAATGTCCTCCTCTATCAACATGAGTTGAATCCCAAAGAAAGACTTTCTCATTTACCTTAAATCTAACATATTTTGCACTTTTATTGAAATATTTCTTTACAGTTTTTTGTCTTGTCTTTATGTTATACAAGGAAAACATCCTTTGTTCCTCTAAATATAAAAGTGCATTTGTCCTTTGAGAGACATTAGAAGAATTTAATTCCTCGACCTGTAACATCAGCCGTAGAGAACAAATTTCTAGCTCGGTAGGCAAGATAACTTCTTGACCATAAACAAGATGAAAGAGAGTGCAACCTATGATTAACTTGGTAGTAAGGAGATCTTCCCAAAGGGCATAGGTGAGGAGGGTGTGCCATTGATCAGGATTATCTTCAATGAGCCTCTTGATAATTCTAACCATATTTTTGTTAGTAGACTTGGCTTGCCCATTTCCTTGAGGGTAATAAGTTGATGAGGTGAAATGTTTAACTCCCAACTTAGCTAGAAAATTTGTCATCTTAGAAGAAATAAAAGTGGGGGCATTATTTGTAATAATTTCTAAAAGAATTCCAAATATGGAGAAAATATTAGCTTCAAGGAAAGAAATAACATGCTCATCCTGCGAATGTTTAAGTTGGACAAATTCAATCCATTTTGGAAAATAATCTGTGGTTGTCAAGATAAAAATTTACCCTACTGAATATGGAGGATTAATCAGACCGATAATGTCTAGACTCCATTTTGAAAAAGGAAATTTTGGGAGGATAGGTTGCAAAGGAATGGCAGCCAGACACTCTTTCCCAACGAATTTTCGACACTTGTCACAAGATCTTGGAATGTTATAAGAATCTTGAAAAATTGAAGGCCAATAATAACCTTTTATGATGATTTTAAAAGAAGTAGTTTTAGCAGAAAAGTGTCCACCCACATGAATAACATAATCTGAAGATCCATGGGTTTCTTGTAAAATTTTATGTGCTTCCTCATTACTTACACAACAAAGTAATATACAATCGACAAATATCTTGAATAAGAAGTCTCCTAAGATAACATATTTGGAAGATTCAATACAGATCCTTCTACTTTTATGAGTATCTAAGCTATCTGGACATTTTTTATTTTGCAAGTAATACACTAGATATTTCTACCAGGGATGTTCATCTATAGGAAGGATTTGACTATCAATGTAAAATAGTGTTGAAAGAGGATTATCTTGTTCGTCAATTTCTTCACTTGCTTCAGCATGTTGATCTAAGTGAAGGGAAAAGTCTCATCCCTTAATGTTTTTCGAAGTCATGATGGTTAAATCATGTTCTTGGATCTTGCTAAGCCAATGTGAAAGCTTCCATGAAAGATAAGTCTGTGAGAGAAAAAACTTGACAATAGCCAACGGGAATTTTACCAGTGTGTGATTTCTTAAGATAAAGTGGCAAAATTTTTGCACATCTTTAACAAGAGAAAACACATGTTTTTCGATATAAGAATATTTGAATTGATCATATGGTAAGATTTGACTCATGTAAGCTATTGGTTTTTCGTTATTCTGGTCATCACATTGTACATGAATAGTGGAAACTACTTCTTCTGTGGCATTAGTGTATATAATAAAATATTTCTCAAAATACAGCTTCTCCAAAACCGGTGTAGAATTGATTTCCTTATTAATCCGTTACGAAATAATTCTCAAAGTCATCATTCCAAGAAAAGGAGCGATCTTGCTTGAGAATATTGTGAATTGGCTTGACCATTACAACAAAATCGAGAACAAAACTATGGATAAAGTTGATAATGCCCAAAAATTCTTGAACCTCCTTCTTGGAAGTGGGGGTAGGAAGGTTCAGAATAGTAGCAATCCTTTCAGGATCTATACTTATTCCCAAATCAGAGACAATATTCCCAAGGAGCTTGCCCTTGGTAATGCTGAAAATAGACTTAGAAGGATTCAAAGATATGTTGAACTTTCTGCATCGCATGATAAATTTTCTAAGATGACCAAAATGATATAATCAGTTCTTTTAATATACATTTAAGTCATACAGATAAATCTGAATAATCTTATCGATTAGATCATAAAAATATATCTGCATAGCTCTTTGGAAAGTTTCACCTGCAATAGATAAACCAAAATGCACGTGTTCATAAGAAAATGTTCCCCAACGTGTAGTGAAAGTGGTTTTGTATTTATCATTCTTTTTTACCTTGATTTTATTATAACCAGAAAAACCATCAAGTGAGGACATCATTTGTGACCATGCAACTTGCTGCAAAATCATTTGCATATTAGGGAGAGGAAAATGGTCTTTTACGCTCACTCTATTTAATGCGTGGAAATCAATGCACAATCATATATGACCAATTGTTTTCAGACGAGAACCAAATTGGAAACCCACTTAGAATACTTAGTAGGGGAAATTATCCCAGCCTTCAAGATTTTTTCCAACTCCTTCCTAATAGTATCTTCAAGTGCGGGGTTAATGGGTCTTTGTTTCTGCCTAACTGGTTTTATAGCCTCCTTGATAGGAATGGCATGTTGTATAAGAGCAGGATCAAAACCACAAACATTATCATAAGACCAAGAATAAACATCTTGAAATTCATGAAGTAACCCAGTGAATTTCAAATTTTCTTCATCGGTACATTAGGCACCTATCTTAACATTCTTTAGATAATCCGGTGTTCCAATGTTCAAGGAAATGGTTTCACCCACTTTCCTTTATTCTTTTCTTTGTTTCCTACATCAATCGATGAAAATAGACTTTCTAGAGGAGTCAAGCCCTTCAAATTTTTGTTATTTTACATTGATATAATCTCTTTGGGATTATATGGTTCATTTTGTATGAAAGAATAGATGCTTTCATCAGTAAGGAAGACCTGCCATGACTCTACATTGTCAGGGATATGAGGATGATGTAAGGATTGGAAAGTATAATAAGTTCTTTGTGGCAGAAGTTGTTGAGTAGGAGAGGCTGCAAAAATAACTAACCGATTAGCCATTGAATTAAGTTCCCTTTTAACATGAGTGATGTTAAATGATAATAAGTTCGAGATAAGAACCCAAAAAACTTTTGTGTAACGTTTCATCAACTTTTTTCTAGGAAGATATATTTTACATACAAGGTTCACAACAAGTTTAGTGTCCCCAAAAATTGTAAGGTGACCACAACCTAAATTATAGGCATTTTCAATGCCTAGAAGTAATGCTTCAAATTCACTGATGTTGTTTGTGAAAACAAACTCTAACCTATAGGAAAAGTTGTGAATCTTACCTACAGGTGAGTACAAGATAATGCCATCTCCATTACCTTTGTTGGAGCATGAGCCATAAAAGTGCATATGACACATCCCATCCTCCAAGTCAATTTGTTCCAGGGTAGTGTTATCCTCATTAATAAACATGGAGTACACTCCTAAGTCCTCCTCGACATAGTTTACATTAGGTTGTGGAATACTTTCTATATACAATGAAATTATTCCCTCCCTTAGGACTATGCTGTTATTTCCATTCCAAGGAATGGATAAGTGTGTCCCATAAAGTGAGAGATATCCACCTATCAAGGATTTCCAACCTCTTCCTAAGATGATTGAATAGTTACTTACTAGCATGTCGATTACCTTAATATTAAGGTTTGTCCTTATTTCAGGATGTGCACACAGAACCAAGGTCATGTTTTTGATTTAACCTATGGCCGATTGTTGTAAACTATTATACGAGATCATTCTTCTATCATTTTCATTGGTACAATATAGGCCTAGCTCTTCCATAATAATTTTCGACATTACGCTTGGGCCCGAACTGCTGTCAATTAGGCAACAATGGGCTATTTTGTCCATAATCTTTATAGAAATGAAAAATGGAGGGTTTCTTACAGGGTGTCTAAAACTATTTACACCTACTTTATTTACAATCAAATCCTCTTATGTTGTCTCTTCAAAGATATTGGCTATAGTGGAGGATTTTCCTTCCATGAAAATTTTTAGATGATTTTGTTGCTCAGGGACAAAAACCATGTCTAGAAGAGTAGCATCAGCCTTGGTATTATTCAATTGGTTGAGAATTTTATATTCGGAAGAGGGAATAGGGGAAGAGACTCCTTTACTATAAGGAGTTTTGGTAGCTTGTACAGTAGCAGCTGGCGAAGATGAGCTTGTGCTAGAAGAAGTACGAGGGGGATCATATTTTCCTTTTGAAGCATAAAATTTATTCCTAGTGTTTATGATCATGACATCTTATAGTTATGCCCAATCTAGAACAACAATGGTAGTTTTAGGCCTTTTCCAAATATTTTATCTCTGGCACTCTTCTTTACCTCACAGGTACTTTCCTCGTTATTTTCCTCGCAAAAGTTACACCAACTACGAGGCATGATGGATTTGGGATGAAATTTGTTTTCATTGGGATTCCTAAAATATGGTGAAGAAGAAGATGAGGCCCCAGGAGTAAGTGAAGGGACATCTCCCTTTCGCTCGTATGCTATCATTTGGTTATTCATATCCTGTACAAGTTGTAAGAGGGAAGACATGTTTGTTTTTTTAATTGAGTCTCCCTTGGGAAGACCTGTTCTTTCTAGTTGTTCTTCATACTCTAGACAAGTATGTAGAGAAAAACCAAGATTTTCAATAGATTTTTCTTCAAGACTATGCTGATAAGGGAAAGGTAGAGCATTGTAGTAATTCATAAAAGACACTTGGTTCCGGGGGCAAATAAGTTCAGGAATTTTATTATACAACTTGGTAAAATGTAGGTTGAAAGACTTGATAGTCTCACCATATTTATACGCAATGTTATTGTATTCCTATAATTGTTCGACTGGGCTCTTAAACTGCCCACAAGTGGATTTGATCCAGTAATCCGACTCTTCCCAATTCAAAAGAATATTGTGGGGGGGGGGGGGATCGAAGAAATATATCACTTCTTTCCTTTCGAGAGAGTTGATAAACATGCACATACAAGTATCATTGTCATTAGCTCCTATATTGTGATAGGAATTAGAGAATGCCACCAAGTATTCATTTGTAGTGACTGTGTTATTTGTTGAAAACCTAGGGAGATACTCTTTGAGTTTTGGTAGTGGACGAGTGGTAGGTGATAGGTTTAGAGGGGAGGATACATGCCATGGGGTAGTAGTAGCATTTCCTTTGAATTGGAAAATTTTGTACTTTATGACCTTGGTGGGGTTGGTAGTAGATTGGATAGGGATCTGATGGCTATACAAACTACCAATTACTAACGAGGGTGAGGGTTGATATGAAGAAGCACCTCTAGTGCCACCAGAGCCATCGACAGATGCAATTTTGTAAATGATGGGTGAGGGAGAGAAAGATGAACTAGCTGAATCAGACATAGTTCTCCTTAGAGTATCTTGTTGGATTGACAAAACGACGTTCCTTCTTCCTATTTCAGCAGTAGGAGTGATTTCAGGAGACAATCCTCTTCTTCTCTTAGAGATGCAAGGATTCAAGGACATGAAAAAGAATATCAAAACTTTTTAGGAAAAGGAGAGCTACGGTTGATTCCTAGGTTACCTTTTCCTAGCCTCCCAGCATTCTCAAACATTTATGTCTTGTTCAATTACTGCCCACGAGCATTCAGGATCAGCTCGGGTATTAGCGGTTTATAATATGGTATTGAATAAAGTTAAAGCAATGCTGGTTTGTTCTTTAATACCAAGCTCAATATTGGGCTTCGTTGTAATAGGTATTGTCATGAGGAAAACAAAACAATCAAAGAATCGAAACAAAAGAAAAAATATTCAATGATAATCATGAATACGATTAGCCATAGAGATATAGAAGATCTTCCCAGTATGGTCACCAAATAAATGTTGAGGAAAAGGTATGAATTACCTTACTTGATCATTTTTCAGATATTTCTTGGATAGGAAAAGATAGTCGGGAATATCACCCTTGGTTTTATAGCCTCAAAAACATTCTCTCAATCCGTAAGTATTAATTACTAGGATTAAGGCTGATTTATTAATGAAAAGAATGTTGTAGTATAAAATAAAATTTATATAAGTTTATGAAATATATAAATATTACAGAAAGTAAACATGGAGATCAAAAAGAAAAAAGTAACTAAGTCATGAATACATATATATAAGATAGAATAGTAATATGATTTATTTCATTTTGAGATATCGAAAGTGTTTTTCTCTTTAAAAAACCCTTGTGGGGCATGGACCAAAGTCTGATTTAGAGATCCCCGATGAACAACATATAAAAAGACTCTTACAATCAAGTAAAACTAAAATTTATAATCTGGATCAGTGTGCCATAAACTGCTACCAATTTGACTCTACAAGAAATTCTTTATCAACCTTGAAACTTAATTCACAAATAGACAAGAATACACAGACTATCAAGGACGGATCAACACCTCTAAAAAAAGTGTTTGAAAGGTTTGGTTCAGTATTGAACCTTGATGTATACAATAATACCCTGATGTCACGAAGAGAATTAGGATTTGAATAGCTCAAGAATGAATTAAAACTAAAACTATCTTATGAAATCAAAAGAGAAAACCTTAGTCTTGCTTTCTCCCTCCTATTCTCCCTTTGTTTCTTCTTCTCATTTATATTTTATTCTTTCCAAATAAGTTGAAGTAGTTCAAATACTTTCTTTAGTTAAGTTGTCTTGACTAACTAATTAGTTTTTGAGAGATAAATAATAATAATAATAGTTAAGGGTCTTTAATTAATAATAACTAGGTAGGTGGGACCCCTTGTGACTCACGTCTTTTCTTCTTTTCAAATCATAAAATATAACACAAATGGATAATCCTTTTAAGACATGTCACCCTTGTAGCTCCCTTAGAGACCTTCCAAACTGAATATTTAAATATCAGAAATAATTTAAATCATATTCGATAATATAAAAATATACACATTATCCACATTATCCAAAACAGAGCTTGTTGTCCAAACTTTATGCAAACCATTAACACTGTCTTTATTGACTCAAATCATAAAAAATCATAAACTAAAATCCATACTTTCCACTATGAGAGGCAATTTTCATTTTATCATTGTTGTCCCTCTTTGATTTCCCAAAAGTAGCTCGTGGTTGATTAGAACGTTGAGGTTGCATTTCACTAATAACATGGGAACAATCATCCTTCAAATGCATGTAGGAAGACATGGATTTTGAGGAATCATTTGAGGGAGAAGAAGGGGAGGCCGCTTCTTTTCCTTCATCTTGGACATGGGGAACATCACTTTTTATACTTTTACTAACATGTGAATATTGAACAGGTGAATCAACATGATAAATCTGGACATTAGGATTGACAGGTGGTTGGAGAGGAAATGGCATATTGGGCTAGCCAAGATGGTGAGAGACACTCGGGTTGATAATATCTTGCAATCCATCATTTGCAGGGACTTCTGGTTGTAAGGGAACATGAGGAGGAATGGTAATTCCAAGGATGTTCTGAGGCTGGAAGGGGGGTCTCTCTAGTGAAGGGTGTACTATTCCATGAACAATCCAGTTACAAAACCCATCTTGGAACAACTAGTTCAATTCTTGGGGATCAACATCAAAATGAATGGAAAATATAGGCCTTCTAGGACCTCTGGTAAAATTTCCCCTGCCTCTGTTATTTCCTCCATGGTTTCCCCTACTGAAGAAACTCATCCTGTAGCAACAATTTTTTAGTAACTAAGATCTTAATAAACCATACATGACACTCTGCTTGCATGAATGAAAAATTGGCTCAGAAATCAACACGAGATACATGCAAATCCATCCATAACAAACCATTTAACAATCACCAAGTGAAAAGGAGGTGATAGGGTTCATTGAACATATGGAGGGAGTGTAATTAGCAAAAACTGGTATAATGATAGGGGATTAATACATGATTATTGTTGAAAAATAAATTAAACAATTTAACTGTGTAATAAAATACCAAAATATCAGTCACCAATCATTCTTGTGTTATCTCTTTTTCTCTTTTGCACATACTTTATTTTTAATATATTTCACAGAAAAGGTATGTCATAAATGAAATTGGGACTATGAGGGGGATGTAATGATTGAAAAAGTGGTAGAATGACAGGGAAATAATATGGATACTATCCAAATGAAAATAAATCAAAACATGCACACAAACATATCTATGCTCCGGCCTTCAAGTTTTAACAGTATTAAATTTTCAAAACCACAATTTAAATTGTTACTTCCTTTACAAATTGCTTGCTGACTTCCAAACAATAATACATATGCCCATAAATATTTAATTATAACAACCTTCGTATCCATATAACCTTTATATAATAGTCATAACAAAGAACATTGCAATCGATATGATAAACCACAATAACCCTTTTAAACACAACCATTCATAACTCCAATGCTAAATCCTTTTAAAACCAACAGGAATATGCATTGTTCTTGCAACCATTTATATCCAATACTTATTCGTTAAAGCCAATAGGAACATGCATAGTTTTTACCACCACGTATGTCCATTATTTAAACATTGTTCAATGCAATCAAACTGGGTGTTATAACTCTTTATCGATCCCCAATCAATTCACACACATGTGTATTTTAAATACAGTCAACATAACATTCAAAACAAATAACATGCAATACTTCGAGCCCAGGATTCACATAAAAAATTAGGTACAAACTTCTTCCAGAATTGCCAAACGAGGAACACAACCAGATCGTGCCCAAGTAACCAAGCATGCATAGTTCTCCATCAACCAATGATTGGAGTAAAATGATATCAATCTAATATTTAGGGTTTAAAAATAGAAAGTGGAGGGTAAGAACATGTGATTCAACCAGAGGGTTAAGACCTTGACAAGCGCATATAGATCATGCCTTTCACCATTTACCACAGAACCATAACATGTAACAACACTCTTGGATATGAGGGTTACCAAAATGATAGACTGTCAATTCCAACAGGAAAATGAAATGAATCCAATCTCTTAATCAACACTGTAATATGACCATCCTAGCACAAACCCGTACCTAACCATAAAGCATCCATAATGCTTCTATCAATTTCTGGGTGATTTTAAACTCATATTACGCAATGCTTTCCAAGAAACTGGGTGAGTGAGGGCATAAGAAAGAATCTTAACAATGCATAGTTTTATCCAGACAAGGCATCGATTACTTTAACCTTTCATCAATTCACATTGCAACCCATAGGGTAAAAAATACTAGCCACAGAGATGAGCATGGAGTGGGCAACTTAAACATAGATATGTGTTATGACAATCCCTAAGCAGGTGTTATAACAAGATTTGCCTCACCATTGCTATCTTGCACAGAGGGCCTTTTTCCACTTCCCTATGCAGACTTATCAACCTCCTTTTTCATAAATCCAGAGCCAAAATTATATATTTTTCCATATATACGCTCCCTAACTACTTTGCAAGGTGCGTATATGCTTGATGCTCCACTACAGCTCGCATATATCAGGATTTTTGCCAACAAATACAAAATGAGGTCAGGTTTCCATGTCATGACAAAAGATCTCTGATCTTTGGCCTTCCATATACTGGAAAAATTCCAACTCGTCCCTTCAGTTGCATTTTGGAGGCTATAGGAGAATAATTTCGAGCTATGGAAAAGAGAGAGAAAGCATTCAACATTGAGAGCAAAGTTACTATGGAGAAATTACTTCATATTGAGTCTACATCCCTTTGTCCCTCAAGTCTGAACACATTGTTCATCCCCCAAGCTCTTCCCTTATTGTCAAGAGAATCTCTTTATCTCTTTTCTATGAGATTGCCTTTGGTGGAGGATTGGAGTGGTGGAGACCCAGTTGGAAGGAACTTGGTTTCTTGGTTTCGAACTATGCTGACATGGAAGTCTGTAATGTTGATACTTGTTTTGATCAATTATTAATAGAAATACTCCTTTCCCCTCCTATCGATATCTTGCAAATATATGATCATTATCCATGGGCATGTTTGTAATTTAATGGATTGTGCTATCTKATGTGCTAACTCATTTTATATATTGTCACTATATACTTGCATCGCTTGTTTTTCGAGAAMTTCTTGCAGGTGTAAGGMTTTGGGTCAAAGTTATCAATGGTGGAATGACATCAAATGATTGGATTGAGGTAGGCTTCTTCCTCATATTRCACATTAGTTTATATAGAACATGTTGGAATTGAGTTGATTTCTGYAGTCATACCTGTCTGTTGTGGTTTACCCTTGGCCATAGAGAKATTTTCCCTTGTAACAGTGGGATATGCGTAAATMTCAGAGMTTTGACAAGCCATGATACTCAACTTCAACAKAGGTGCCAGACTCAAAACCAAATCTATGACCGAGTAGGCTTCACTTCCATTTTTATCAATAAACCCATACAAAGATTACACACAACAAGGATAMCATAACCATTTTTTTTAAAGTGCCAACATTCCAGAATAATCACCATGGACACAACACCACTACATAGTTCAAATATCTCATAACAKCTTAAKAAAAACACAAACCACGAGCAATCCTRAGACAAAAGTTGATTCAAAGGATAGAGTAACCATCATGGATGGAAGAGTRAGAAACCAATACCTAGAAAATCCTACGCRAGGAATAAAACTAGACTATATACCTCCTTCACGACYGAACAATGCAAGTAACAACAACTACCAGATCCAAAACCAAAATGCAAGAATGACTAGGGTGACAGACTTGAGGGGAGTTTGAATGATGTGTAGTAAATGCACGTCGCTTCTCCCTTCCAACCTCATTCAATTCAAAGTACGAGCCAAGCCAGTTCACCATAGCACTAAATAATTAATCAACCAATTGTTCATTATCATATCACATTTTAATAGTGCGCCACCCCTTGTAATGTCCAACTTCTTTAGAATAACCATGTGCTAGAAACATAACCCAATATGCAACCACATATGAAATTCAAACAAGGTGCATAGTAGCAAGGGTCAACAACACCCA
Source organism: Picea glauca (assembly GCA_000966675.3). Lineage (NCBI taxonomy): Eukaryota > Viridiplantae > Streptophyta > Pinopsida > Pinales > Pinaceae > Picea > Picea glauca. The sequence goes on from JZKD02S1642487.1 coordinate 125,350, forward strand.
TCCTTTTTCATAATAATGCACAATATGAAAACTTGAATATAGTTGTTTTATTCAAAAGAGCTCCATTACTACCCTTTATCAAGATCATATAAACCTTTTAATGCCATATTCAATGAAATATCAAAGCCAAAATTGATAATAATTATTTTATCGACAGGGAAGCCTGAACATATTTTGTGAGAGGTCATCAAAGCCATCTAGTGCCATGTTTTAATCAACCAAATATCCATATCACCATAAMATTTTAAACCATGATCTGTAACAAATGAACTGTAGAAKACTGTGTTGGTACCATCACACAAGTAAATAAAATATGGACGTTTCATATCCACCATAGTGTCATAAGTCTAAAAGGGGTCCCACCTACTAGTTTATTATYAATATAATTAAATAACAGAGCTTGGAAATCATTTGTGACCATAGTATTCATCGTTGAATTTTTAAACGTCAACAGTGACAAACTTTTGTAATGGCACTTCTTGGAACCAAGAAACTAAGTCCCTCTAGCTAGGCCTCCACCAAAGGCAAGCTCATATAAAGGAGACAGTGAGATTTTCCATCACAAAGAAGGAATTTCTTTGGGGCTAAACAATGAGTTCATACTTTCAAGGATAAAGGGATGCATACTCAATAGGAAGTGAAATTTATCCAGAGTATTTTTTCTCTCAAAATTTGAATTCTCTCATTTTCCATGGCTTGGATATGGCTCAATTTATAGCCTTCAAATGGAATGAAAGGGTCGAGTCGGAGTGCTTCCAGTATATGGAATTTCAAGGATCATGGATCCCATGACATGACAAGGAAACCCAACATAAATTTTATTTTAGTGGGTTGTAGTGGAGAAACTTGCGTATACGCTTGTTGTCTAACTAGTAGGGCGCATATATGTGGAAAAATGTGCTTTTTTGGCTCTAGAATGTTAAAAATGGAACTTCAAGTCTTCATAGGGAAATGGAAAGTCCATCCAAGCAAGTTTCATGGGGTGAAGCAAAATTTTCTATAACAGTGATGTGGGGCCACGTGGTGATGAGGTGGATTTTTACCACTGAAGGCCTAAGAAACTTTAGAATTACATAACTTTTGATTCAAAGCTCGATTTTTCAGAATGGTGATAGTCATTGGACAGATCTTGATGAGAAGATGATGATGATGTCCTCAAAAAGAGGCTTTGAGGTGGTTGAGGAAGGGAGAAATTTCAATACCCCATCCCTTAAAAGGGTACTTAAGGAGTTGGGTGTCTTACATGCCTGCTCAACCTTCCCCTATAAATATCCTATAATATCAACTCGCAAATCGTGAATATCATCCAGAATCACCAGCTTAGGAATTTCAAAACGAGCATATGCAACATGACCGATGATTGAAGATGAGTGTTGGTACATAAGAGTAATCAGAGGATGAGGATGCAAATTCTTTTACACAGGGTTTTCAACAAGTTCTAGAGATGAATATACAAACAATTTCAAAGGAAAAACACATTAAATGAGACAGGGGAGATGACAGGTTTATAGGAAAAAGTGGGGAGGTGGCACGTGAATGACATTAAAAATAACATTAATGGGAAAACATGTAGCTAATCAACATTAAATGTAGTCATGACCGATAGATGTGATTAAATACAACTAGTGATTCAGGGAATAAAGGGCACAAGTACCAACATATATTTGACATAGAATGACACGTGGGAAAAATATTGATGAGCTTGTGGTTAAAAAATATATATGGACAACATTTCTATCATTAATAGATTTTTTTATGTGGAATAGATAGTGATAGGAAAGTACATACTACATTTAAATGATAATATGAAAAGTGAGATGACATTAACTAAAACACTAGGAATTACTAAATTTGGAAAATATTTGACATGACTTCCTTGACCACAATGATATGACCAAGATTGACTAAAATGAAAAGGACAACTAGACTCTAGGACTGATTAGCATGTGGACACATCACTGCTTTATTGGAAAAAGGGAAAAAAAAAAACATAACTAAAACCAACCTACTTTATTCACTCCCTATGAAAGGAGTGTAGAGGGAATTTCTTTAATGAACATATATATATGGTTTCAGGCGTGCACCATCCACCCATCCTGGTCGAATAAAACCATTAATTTGTGTAAGTTGAATAGCTCCTGAGTCCCAAACTTCCACAACTATGAATGGCCCAAGACAATACATTTGTAACTTCCCTATATGTTTCAGATACTTACTATCATACAACAACACCTAGTCACCTTGAGAAAAAGTCTTGTTCATGATATGCTTGTGATGCTAAGATTTTTACCTTGCTTTTTCTACAGTTTGATGAAAGTCTACTAAAAAAATTGCTTCCTCTAATTCCAACAGTTTCAAAACCCATTCTGAAACATAATCACCATCTTTCATATGAGTTACTTGTGAAATGTACAAACTGGGAGTAATGAATTCAACTGACACTACTACTTCTCTTCCATAAACCAGCTGAAAGGAGGTATATTTGTGTAGTTTCTTAGTACTATTTTGATAGGCCCAAAGAACAATAAGAACTCTCTCATCCCAATCATTTCAAGCTTCCCCACATAATTTTGTCAATCCCTTCTCCATAATATTATTAAATTGTTCTACCATACCATTAGCTTGCGGATGATAAGGGATACTCTTATGATGTTCGATAAAAAATTCTCTAGTAACGATGGTGATTGTTTTACTAATAAAATTCCTTGATCACTTGTTAAACTCCTAGGACACCCAAATAGAGTGATGATGTTCTCAAAGATAAATCTTGTTGCTATATATGTTGAACAATATTTAATAGGTTCTTCCTTAGCCTAGAGAGTCAAATAATATGTGGTGGTAATGATATATTTTTCCTTAGAATGTTTTTCTAGTGGATTAATGGGACCTATAAAATAAACAAGCAATTTCTCAAAATCATGTAGTTCCCGAACAATATGTAAGGGAAACAAATCTCTGTGTGATGTCCTACCAACCTTTTGACAAACATCACACACTATGGCATATTCTTTATCATCTTTAAAACAATGGGCCACCATAAGCATGCTTGAAGCACCTTTTGCGTAGTATCCTTGTCTCTGAAATGACCTCCCACAACTCCACTAGGGAATTCCCATAATATTTTCAGCCGTTCATGATCCAATATACACCTCCTAATAATATTATCTAGTCCCAATTTATATAAATGACCTACAATCAGTTGGTAATCTATTGCAGGAACCACCATACGTCTTCTTTTTTTGTATAATAATCATCGAGAAAAAAATTAGTAGTCAAGAAGAGTGTAATATCATAGAGATAATGTATAATGGTTTCAATCTTAAATAGATCATCATCTATGATTTGGTCATATACAACTCCACTAGTTTCACCTGATTCTAACCGAGATAAATGGTTGGGGACAACATTCATATTTATGGTATTTACAATAACTTCAAAAGAGAATTCCTGAAATAACAAAATCCATCTACAAATCCTTCCTTCCAATACAGACTTATTAACAAAATACTTCAAAGTTGAATGATCAGTGAAACAATTAAAATTTCCTCCCAACAGGTAGTGTCTAAACTTTTGCAAATCATATACCATAGCTAAACCTTCCCTTTCTATAGTGGTATAGTTTTTCTTGGCTTGAGATAGCTTTGTACAGGGAAAACATATAGGATGATCCAAATTACCTTCACTGGGTTTCCCAAGAGCAACACCCAAAGCATACTGGAAGCGTCAATATGAACATGAACTTCAACCTTCCAATTTGTATATGTCAAATCAGAGAACTACTTCACTTCTCTTTTAAGATATTAAAATCTTGATCACATTCAAGGGTCCAATGGAAAGCTTCATCCTTTTACAATAGTTTATCCAGGGGAGTAGTTATACTTTCATAATTCCTTATGAACCTATAGTAATATCGGGTACGAACCAAAGTGGATCGCAATTTCTTCACAATTGTAGGGGGAGGCATATTAATAAGGAAAACTACCTTTGTAGGATCAACCAAAACTCCTTCTCTCTAAACAATATGTCCTAGCAGGTTCCCAAAAGGCACACATAAAACATAATTTTTTAGGTTCAATGAAATATGTAATTGTCTATAGTGGTCAAACATTAACTAAAGTAATATTATGTGTTCCTTTAGAAGGTTGTATCTGGTCCACTCATCCATGTAAACTTCTAGAGATTTATGGATAAAGTCTTGAAATGTAGCAACAACAATTCTGGAGAAAATAGCAGGAGCATTTTTTGTCCCAAAATGCATGACATTGTAAGAAAACGAGCCCCATTCAATAGTAAAATTATTTTTATTATTATCATCCTCTATAATCCAGACTTGATGATATATTGAATACCCATCAGTGAAGAAATGTTCCACTTTTCTAGCCACCTGATCCAATAATTCATCACTGAATGAAGTAGGGAAAGGATCATGTACACATGCTGAATTTAGGCTTCTATAGTCGACACAAACTCTCATGTCCTTAGTGTCCTTCTTATTATGTATAAGAATTGGTTTGATCCAATCATATTCATCCATGAGGAATAATAACCCAGCTGTAATCATCCTGTCAATTTCCTTTTTGAACTTTTCTTTGACCCTGGGATTTAAGAGACAAGGATTGTGTTTGACTGGTTTGGCATCAGTTTTCAATTCTATTTTCATCTCCCCCCTAAATATCCTTTGATTCCCTTAATCTCTTAAAAACTCTTCGAAATAAGTCCTCATATTCCCACAACAAAGCCTACATTTTTTTCATGGTTTGTTCATCTCAGTAGTATCCTACAGAAGCCAACTTAAGGTGGAATTCACTCCCAATATTAATATTCCACAAATTTAAAGGTTGGGTATATGAACTAATATAATCTCTTGATTGATTATCTTTAACTTCGCTCGTCCTTTCAAATTCCTTAAAATTAAGATGCCTAAGTTCCTCCAAATCTTGAGGATCTTTGTTAATATTTCCACAAGCCATAGGTATTCTTGTAGGTGATGAATAAAAACTAAACTTAATATAATATTTATGCTCAAGATAGATAGTAGGGGAACATTTGGTCTTTACCTCATTAGAACAAAAAACAATTCTTAACTTGTTGCAATACAACTGTGACTTCTGAAGACTTACCAGTAAAGAAAAAAATCATGACAAAACTGAGTTTGCAGTACCTTCCAACATGTAGTCAGTTTCCTGGTATCCTCATGTAGATACTAGGATTTCAATA
>JZKD02S1642487.1:140866-153265 GCA_000966675.3 Picea glauca
TGACTTCTGAAGACTTACCAGTAAAGAAAAAAATCATGACAAAACTGAGTTTGCAGTACCTTCCAACATGTAGTCAGTTTCCTGGTATCCTCATGTAGATACTAGGATTTCAATATCCTTCCTAATGTTAGGTGCCATATCTATCATATTAAGAAGAAAATAGAAATACTACAGAAAATACCAACCAAACAAAAAAATGTAGAGAACCACAACACCAAAAATGATTGTTTTATTGATAGTAAGAAATCTTCACTTTCAACTTCATGGGCGAAACCTCCAGAAGAGAAACACTCTATTACGGTAATTCTCAAGACAGGTATTTATCATTCCTTATACTCCTATTTATACTAAATATATATTCAAAAGAACAATATAGTGGAAGGTCTTTCTAGAAGCGGAAGCTTCTATTAAGTATTCTTATATTAGGCATGTTCACATTATTAAATAGGAATTATTTACTAATATCAAACTTTGTTACATGGAAAATGTATTATTATATCTACGTGATGGGTTAGGGAGGTTAGGTCTCTAACATGCCTTCCCCCTTCAAATGAGCCTTGTCATGGAGGCTTGATATGAGGAAATTGTTGTTGAATGGTAGTCAGATCCTAGGTGGAATCTTTTGGTGGAGTATCCTACCATTGAAATACAAATTCCATGATGGTGCACTGATTGAGATGAATATCACACTGTTATAATATGGTTTGTGGCTACAACCAAATGGAACCTTCTTCATGCAAATTTGTTAGATTGGTTTGGGTCTAGCACTTAGTGCCAATCACTTTATTCAAGAATGAGACATGAAAAACAAGATGTATCTTAGAGTGACTGGGTAAACCTAAATAGTAGGCCACTGCCCCCACTCATTTGAGAATAGTATAAGGGACATAAAATTTTGGGGAGAGTTTCTAATAGTATTTGTCTTTGATTGACTTCTTATTGTATGGATGAAGATGGAGAAACACTTGGTCCCCTTTAGAAAATTGATGTTCAGAATGACCCTAATGTACTTGTTGCTTCATCCAGCTCTTATCCATCACCCAATTTTATTTAAGAGTACGGAGAATGGTTCTGTAGACTATGAGGTTTTGGTCAACCTCCTGAACCTTGGAGACACCTGGCATGTATCAGAGAACCGATGGTATATTTTTTCGATAGACCGCTTCAAAGGGAGTCATGCGAGTGGTAGTATGACAATAGGTGTTGTACCAGAATTTAGATAGGGGTAAACATTGAACTAAATGATTTTTTCTGTCAGGTGCAAAACAACTTGTTATGATATGACCCTAGCCCCTCTTATTTGGTTATTAGTTAGCATGATATATTTTCCATGTAGTAAAGTTTGACATTAGTTAACAAGGCCTATTAAATAAAGTTGAACAAGTTAATGTAAGAAAACCTAAGAGAAGCTTCTGCTTCTAGAAATATGTTCCTCTAGAATGATATTTTGAAGATAGTAGAAGTATAAATAAGAGTAGGAGCACTACATGGAAAATACCTTTTAGCGGAGGTTATAATAGAGATTTCTAATGTTACAAAATTGGAAAAAATTGTCAAAAAAACCTCGGCTACAACATCTGTTTTTGATAGCAGATGTTTTTATGGATACTATAATGGAACTTGATTATAATTAAAAAAATATGGGCAACTGAAGGTGTTAGCGAATGTTTACAAATTGGTGTGTTTTTATGAGGTACAAGCACTGGTGCGTACATACATGTACCACACCAGTGTTGTACACTTGACTTCAAGCACTGTGGCAATAAAATATTTAAGCACTAGGGCATTTGTCTTATAAACATTGAGGCTTTAACAATAAAACACACAGGGAGAGTAAAAAATAATCAAGCACCGAGGATTTCTACTTAGAACGCATCGGTGCTTTATTAATAAGAAGGCACTTATGTTGTATAAAATAATACGCACTAGTGCATTACCTGGAAAAAAAAACCTGGTGCATTAAAATTAGAAATCACCGATGCTTTTTAGTAACAAACAAGTGTCGATGCTTATCAATAACAAAAAATAATTGGTGTGTATTAATAACACAAACACATCGATACTTATTAATAATCCTAAAGCATCAGTTCTTATTGATAACACAAAAGCACAAGTGCTTTGTATACGCTAAATGCACCAAAGGCCAATTTTTTAATGTAATTTTGTAGTATTAAATAAATATTGAAACCAATGCTAATTGATTACATAAAAGAATCGATGCACATTTCTTATTAAATGCACCAATGCATTGCAATATTAAACACACTGATGAGATTAATAATTAGAATACACTCACAAACATCGACCTGTGATAGTGAAATTATTGTTATTTTTTAATTCCATTATTTATCAAAAACTTCACATATATCTTATATTTTGACTAGTGAATTTGTGTATGATGTTAGGATTAATTTGTTATATCATCAGACTTTGCATCTTTTCATTATAATATCTATTCATCCATATATTTAATCAACGATGTAACATTTCACAATGACATTAGACAACACAATAGAATAAATTAAAACATATTTTATTATATGAATAAGAGGGTATTTGTCATTCAAAATGGGACACTTATCGATAATCCCTTGTCATTCAATCGGGACACTATGTCCATTACATTAAACAAAAATGTTTGATTTTCATAAACAATTATTTCAAAAAAATACAAATGCAGCTTGCATTGATATCCAAATATACTGGTCATCATTCTTCATTGGAACTGTTGTTAGTTCTCGAGCTACTTACATGACTTGAGTTATTTTGATGAATGTTTGGTTGATTTCCTCGATTGTTTACATCTTCTTAAATATCCATCTACAAACATAAAAATAAAATTTAACGAGTCTATCTACATTGGTTACAATAATGAAAATTGAAATAAATAATATACATGAATGTATATTGAAAAGAAATGTACTTGCAAAGAAAGAATTGACTCATGAATCATACACATATGATCAAAATAAAATCTCATGCCTAGTTTCAACAATTCTTCTATTGGTTCAATTCCATACTTTGTTTCCTGCAAGTTTTATACCCCATAATAAATCATAGATTTAATATAAATCATTATTTTTGTTTCATTAATTATAAAATGATAGAAGTAAAACAACATAAATTATACTAATAAATTCCACAATAAATTTTTGATATGCCAACATATACTCACAACCCTTACTTAACCCAATGTCAATCAATTTTTTTGATGGCTCTTCTTTGTATGTTAGCACCTGTTTGAATACATTCAAGGATGGATGTTGTAAAGCAACTCAAAATATACAAAAAAAACAACCTTAAGTTGTTATAAAGAAATAAAAATTACTCACAAACTTTGTTATCAACCCTATTCTTCCTTGTCATCAAGTTTTATGTGCAGAATGAGTTCCATTTCCTTTTTTTTTGTAAGAGAATATTCGAAAATTAATATTTAATGCTAAATTAATTATTTGTACATAATAGAAAAATTCAATGATTATATACATTTGAAGCACGTTGTTGTTGTGGATCTTCCTGCGATGAAATTATGTCCATTTCTTTGACCATATCCTTGTAAGCGTTTTTGGACATTCCTACTCGAATATTTTGGATATCAACTCATTGGTCCCCTGGGATTTTCATAATTTTCCTAAAAAAATAGCATGACAATAAAGTATTTTTATATTGATATATGAAAACTAAATATGACGAAATCGATATATTAATAAATGAATTTTTTTAATAATATATATATATATATATATATNGTTGTTGTATGTTTTTTCTATTGCAAGTCTGAAAGGTCTCATTGACCATTTCTATGGAAATGTTTCTTGCAGTTTAGATATAACTTGGTTCTCGGAATCATTCGATTGATTTCTATATTGTAAGTGAAAAGTACGTCTATACATTTGTTCCACTATATCCCTCATAGTTCTGTAAAATAAAATCCCCCTTTGATTAATCTCCAACACCACTCCAGATCAGCTAAGGACCAATTCATCATCATTTACATTTTTTATATTACTTAATTTTGTTTTGTTAGGATGAAATTATGTTCCCTCGTTGTTGGTGCATGTATAAAATTAAACATATGTGAATTAATATATTGTTTGAAACATGTCATCTAATAATCCTAAGTATATTATTAATAAAAATTCATATTGAATAATATTTTTCCATTCACCTGATTCATCCCTTTGCAATTTTTCCATCAAGATTTTATTCTTTTCTGCACTTAGATTATAAATAATATTATCAAGATTCCTCACTTTTTGGCCTTGCTTGACACACACTAACCAATACATATTAGTTAATCTTACATATAGTTCAACCATATTAATTTTGTATTGAATTTACAAAGAGCCTACCTTTTTTGTTTTTCCATAGGTGTCATCATTGTGTCAACCATAACTTTTCTTATTTGAACTCTTCATCAATATACAACCTATACCATTCAATAAAAAAATTATTAAATATATTTTATAAATAAATCACATAATTTTCAGTGAAAAAAAATCATTGTAATCAGTGTGCTTTTTAAATACAAAGCATCTATGTGTTTATTACATAAAATGCATTAGTGCATTCAATACAAAAACTGCACTGGAGAGTTTAATTTTTATTTATTTATTTATTTAAATTGTCAATTACAACAGTGCGATATATATATATATATATATATATATATATATATATAAGAAATCACAGTGACTACAGTAGAAAACAAAAACATAGCAAAAAAATTAAATAGTCATAGAAAAAACAATAGAAAAATTACACACCGATCAAAAGAAAAAGAAAAATAAAAATAAAAATAATTATGTGACAAATTTTTTTGTGTTGTTTGGATGAGCAAAACATCGGCGATATTTTTTCTATGTACCATATTTTTTAATTTAAAAAAAAATAAATTCCTTTATCAGTGCTCCTTAAACATAAACACACTGGTGTGTTTCTATTGAAATGGAGCACCAGAAGATAGGAAAACATTTAAAAAAAAAAAAATTCAAATCGGAAACCATTTTAAAAAAAAAATTCAGAGGATTGACTTTGTTTGGGATCCGATGCAATAAGTGATCCCTTCGCTTCACATTCCAAACACTTATATATAGAAAAGCAAACCCATTAGATCTAAAATTCCTAAAACAACAAAAAAATAAATTATAAAGTGATAGAGGGAGTTAAACCCTAGGGTGAAATTTTGCATTCACATAAGCAAAAAAAAAACAAGGGTTTAAGGTAAGTATGAATTTTTTTTTTTTGAATTTTAATTAAAATCCAAATAGGAATACAATTTGTAGAAATTTTTATTATCAAAATCAATAGTAAAATTTAAAAATTTTACTATGTAGGGTTTATAGTGAATCACTATACCCTTCAAATCCTGATTTTATGAATATTTCTATTCTTCCAAAGTATTTTTTTTCTCCACAGTGCTCCCCGATATGTCTCTCTTCCAAACCGTCTCCTGTAAATTTTGGCAAAATAATGAAAATATTGAATACCTTCTTGATATTTAAAAAACTTTATGAAAAGGATTTAAAGTGAATCACCATACCCTTGAAATTCTCATATTCTGAATAAAACTGTGGTTCCAAAGTATTCTGATCCTCCACAATTTTCCTCTGTATGTCTCTCTTGCAAGTCTCTCCCATGAATTGTTCTTCAAAATAATGAAATAGTGAATATTTTTTTAGTATTTAAAGAAGTTTATGAAATTCGATTCCCGCTCTTTTTTTGATTGTTTTAAAAAAATCATGTTTTAAAAAAAAATCGACACGATGGTGTGTTTATGTCAGACACACTGATGCATCCATATTCTATCTTACACACCATAGTGTCCATATTACATTACACACTGGTGTGTCCATATTATATTATTCATCGATAACATATAATTGTTTTTTATTAACAAAATCTCGAAACATAGTGTGGTTAATTTTTCAATGCACCCGTGCTTATTATTAATATGCACACCGATGCATTTGTGGAATGATTTTAAAGTTATTTGAAATTTTATTTGCAGATAAAATAGTATATTCATCTCAAATGATCTTTTAGGATGAATTCACATGACTTACAATACTTTAGTATACAATTTACGTTTTATGTCACCTTATCCTTAAAAAATGGTTTCAAAACTATATTCAAACTCAGATTGTGGTATGGTCCTGAAAATTTATTTTAGATATGTATGAAAAAAAATTATTGCTAATTTTGTTGAAATGCAGGGAGAAAACTTTATAATATGATCAAATGGCCAATTCTTCAAATTCCAGCCCATTCCATATTGCTCAAAGTCCATTGTGGAGTTCTCCCTTTCCATCTCTAGTAATTTTAACTTATTTTTCAATTATCTAATTGATTTTTTTTTATTCATGTCAATCTGAATAAAAATGTATGCAAATTTTCAGGATCCTGATTCAAAATCAAGTTTAGATGCATAAAATATTCCAGTACTGGTTCAAGAACGTCAGAAGGTCTTATCAGGCGAAAAATACTGCAAACAATTGGTATATAAAAATGGGCAACCTCTTTACCCTTCAAATTGTGACATTCTATCTTCTAGCCGCAATCCCTGGACAACGGTGGTAATAATTGTTTGGTATAATGAAATTTTAACAAACAAATTATTGCATTGTGCTTACTAATATCATCGATATACTAATGTTCAATATTTTTGAAATTAGGATTATAATGATGAGATACCTACCTACCATATTCCATTGCACCCCACAACAATGTCAACTCGAGAGAAGGATGTAATGAGATAACAACTCGAAAAGGAAGCATACCAAGAATGGTTGAATAAACTACCTATTCAATTCCCACTACGTCCAGATTCACCAATTAGAAATAACTACAACAATAATAGTTCTTCAGAAGTTGGCAATGGAGACAATAAAAAAGAGGTTGGTCTGGATGATTACTTACGTGATACGACTACCATGGAGACAATGTTGTTATATGCATTATGTTATAGCCCTAAATTTCCCTACTCTTTCATACATGGAGTTGGCCCTCTTACTTGCATATTTTGCCAAAGCACTGCTGAGAAGATATTCTTAAAAAACCATTTTTTGGAAGATGTACATGCCTTGCACCATTACATCCCACATACACATGTGTGATACACCATTACAAATTGTGTATATATGCATGTTGCACCAGTACAACCCCCATATGCTTTCAAACATTGCAAAAAATAAAAAATTGCAAGGAATTCGTTAAAATTCACAGGCTATTGGAGGTTTCCCAACTAATCCACCTGCAATAGCCCGTCACCCAACCAAATAACCATCCTTTTGACATATAAAATGAGGGGTTGGGGTCTCATTTCAAAGCTAAGCATAAAAACAGTGAAACTCTACCCAATTTCACTTCCCCTCCTTGTCCAAGATATTGTTTCCTTTTGTGAGAAATTGCCCCAGCATTCTGTCATCGGCCCCTTCTTCCTCTATTTAACCCATTCCCTTCCATAGAACAAATCAAAAGGTTGAGAGAAGAATTACATACAAGGTGCACTTGGAGAATGGTAAAGAGGATCTCGGACTAGGTTCGCAGAATGATAGCTGATTCATATTGTAAGGTATAATATTTGTATTATGAATGAAAGAATCACACTTTCCTGTCCCAAATGATGGTTTCTTGAGTACTTTTATTGATTCATACTTGAAATTTTAACATCTAACCCTAACTTCTATATAGAATAACATGTTTTTAGTTCTTTGTTTTCCTATATTTGGATGCAGGTCAGCCCTGGGAGGAGATGTTCAGTCAGTGGAACTTCCAAATGCAAGGATATCATCACCAGACGTGGGATTAGAGATATGGTTACCCAATATCTTCTCTCTTTGCTTTCTTTACATTAGTTTTGGTATGTTTGAGGTAGCATAGAGAATTGATTAGCTTTTACATGGTTATTCTCTTTGTCTACATCTTGAACCCTGGTGTATTTAAAGGGGGGGTTTTCCTGCTAGCAGAACTAGAGACCATACCGGGGAAGCCTCTAGGGTTTTTTAGGGGATTTTGGGTTGTTTGAATGGTTTTTTTTCCTTTCAAGTTTATTTTAAGTTTTCTTAGTCTATCATGGGATTCTGGACACCTTCAGGTGCAATACCAGCTGTCCCTGCCCTGCAAGACTACCTGATCTTTTCTTTTTTTTGGAAAGGTACAGAGTTGTACACACCCTGTATTGAGTCAGCCTACGTACATATTCACTCTACTCAGTAAACAACCTGCGTACATACACAGGTTGTTGATGCAATAGCCTGCATCTCTGTTTCAAGATTTTTTTTGAAAAAGAGGGAGTCTGCCTCTTTCCTAATTGAAGTTTACACTTCTCATGGTTTTCTTGGATCATTCCAGAGTCTCTGTTTACAACCATATCCTGGGTATAGAGTTTTGTTTACTTGTTTTATTGATTTTTTTGTGTTTACTTAAAAAAATAGGTTTTAAGCAAGCTATTGAATTGTAAATCTACCTTATAGGTTTCTTGATTGAATCCTCGCGATCCATAGTAGGATAAAGTGTTTTTTCCGGTCTTTTTCAGTCTTTTTGTCCCTTTTTTACTTGCTTCGAAAAAAGAAAAAAAATTATTTTAGTTTTTCTCTTTAAGGAAATTAAAAAAAAAAAAGTTTTTCTTTTCAGTTTGGTAAAGTAGTTAGAGTTAGTTATTTGCAAAAAGGAAAAAGAGACTATTTTTCAAGTTCTTTCGTGATTTCTTGAAACATAAGTAGCTTGTATTCAAGCGTGTTGATTAAGGTTGGTTGTCATTGATGTCAACCCTTGAAGAAATCCCAGTAGCACAAAGGTTTCGGTAATGGACCCAAGTTTGTTTGATGTAAAGATGAATCATTATTATCTTGTCATGGTTGATAAGAAGTACAAATGGATGAAATCCAAAGTGGTCCCCTTATGGTGAAATCCCTCATGGGAAGACGCTTTGTGGATTGATTTATCCTAGAAGTGTGGTTAGAGAACCCATGCTTAATTGTGGAATAATGAGATGAAGGTCAGTGAATTTGTGAGTGAACTTATTCTAGATGGATAGTGCTTTTCATGCCATTTCCGGTGGTATGTGGAACGTCACATAACTCCTCATGATTAGAGAGTTATGGACATATGAAGTTGAAGAACCATCATGAGTCATATAGAATCCCCCAAAAGTCAAGTGTTTGCAAAATAAATTATTTAAATAATAAAGTAAATGGATAACTCCATAAAATAAGGAAAGTGTAATGCTACATGAAAGTAAAAATAAGAGGCAAAGCTCTCTCATTTAATAACATTTTAATATCATTGAATATATATTTTTGTTAAAGGTTATTTGGGTAGGTATTACTGATAGAGAAAATTTGTAGCAGAAAAAGTGCGGAAGGAAAAGTGTGGCAAAAAAAGTGCGGTAGGAAAACTGTGGCAGAAAAACTGAGGCAGAAAAAGTGCAATAGAAAAATCGCGGCAAAAAAATCCCAGTAGAAAAAGTGCGGTAGAAAAATCGCAGCAGAAAAATCACGGCAAAAAATTTTTAGAAGAAAAATCATGGTAGAAAAAGTGTGGTAGAAAAATCATGGTAGAAAAATCGTGGCAGAAAAATCGCGGCAGAAAAATCATGACAAAAAAAGTGCGACAGAAAAATCATGACAACAACATGGTTGGGGTCTATTTATGAGGGATATGGCACATCTTGTTTGAGGTATGTGTTGTGAGCTAGGGTTTATCTCTTGAGATGGTATTGGATGTTCAGTATTCCTGCATATATCAGATTTGTTGAGGGATACAGTTGGTATTTTGTTGTTGGTATTTGGCATATGGCTATTGGTCTTTTGGTTGTGATGTGTTGTTGAAGTTGTTGGTTTAGCTTGAGGCTACATAACAATGAGGTTGTGGCACATGTTTTGATGTAAGTGTTTATGGTAGTTGGTTTATGGATAGAATGATGAATTGTTAGATAACTTTTGATGGTTATATTAGTGTATGTCTTTGGTATACAATTGAGGTACATGTTGGGTACATGGTTGAGACAAGTAGTTGATGAGTTGGCACATACATGAGGTGTATAATTGATGATGTTGGTACATCTTGATGAGTCAGGTTTGATGCATGGTTGATGCATGGTTGATGCATGGTAAATGTTGGTTTAGGTTGTTTGTGCATGTTGTTTGGTGCAGGTTGATTGGTACAGGCTGTTAGAGGTTATTGGTACAAGTTGACAGTGATAGGTTGACAGTGGTAGTGGTTGATTTAGTGACAATGACAAGTTGTCTACATTTGGCATTTATATGTCAGTGAAGTTTGAGGGTGAAAGGACATGTGGTTGTAGCCATCTTTTGGTTGTAGCTGAAGAAATTAGGGGGTTGTAGCCTCCTTTTGGTTATAGCTAGAGAATTGGGGAGCTGGAGCTTCCCTCATGTTGTAGCTTGAGAAACTAGGAGGTTGGATCCTCCTTCCAGTTGTAGCTGGAAAACAAAGGAATTTGGTGCTTCCAATGAATGTAATTCTTCAAGACATATAAGAAAAATCATTCTGTGGTTTTCTCCCACTTTGGGTTTCCATGTAAAAGCACTGGTGTATTGTGTATGTGTATGATTTCTCATTTGTTCATTGTTTATTTACTCTTCAAGTATTTGATGATAATCACACTAATACAACACTTGAATTATATGGTTAAAAAGGATTAAATTGCTCTATTACTGATTCACCCCCCCTCTCCATAATCCAACAATTGGTACTAGAGCGGGTTCCTTCAGAAATCAATTTAACCACTGAAAGGAAGATCATAGAGAGAAACAACTTGTATAAAAATGGAATACCATAGTTTGATGGAAAAAAGTACGCATTTTGGAGCATAAGAATGAAGACATATATATAGGCATAGGGATTTGAAATTTGACAATCAATTTTAGATGTATACACAGTACCACCAGTTCTGCCAACAAATGACAAAGCAATGAAACTCGGTTAGAATAATTCCAAATCCACAAATGAACTTTTGAATGGTCTTAGTGAAACAATATTCACCAAATTTGCACATTGTAAATCCACTAAAGAGATTTGGGACAAACTTCGAAATATTTATGAAGGACATTCAAAAGTCAAACCAACAAAGCTTCAAACTTATAGAGGTCAGTTTCAACAACTTAGGATGAAGGAATATGAGAATATTGCAGCTTACTTTTTACAAGTTTATGAAATAGTAAATGCAATCATAGGATTGGGAGAAGAAATTGAATAATTTGTAATTGTTAAAAAGGTACTAAGATCTCTTCTTATGAGATTTGACCCTAAGATATCAACACTAGAAGAAAGAGAAGATATGGACTCAATAAGCATGGATGAATTACATGGAATATTCATAGCATATGAAATGAGAACTGAATAGGAAAATCTAGATACAAAATAATCATCCTTCAAAGCATCCAAAAAATCAAAGCAAAAAGAAAAATAACTTAGCAACAACAATAAAGCCTCAGAAGATGATAAAGAAGTGGCCAACTTTGTCAAAAGATTGACCAAGGGAACCAATGAAAGGTATAGAGGTAAGTTTCCTTTGATTGTTTTAAATGTGATGGTATTGGTCACTTTTCTAACAAATGTTCTCATAAGAAAAAGAGAAATGATGAAGGTTACTCAAATAGAAAACAAACATATAAAGGAAAAAGAACCACAAAGAAAATTTTCAAGAAAAGATTATGCACCAAAGAAGACTTCTCATCATCAGATGAAGATGAAGTTAGTGACAGTGAGATAGAAATTGTTCTATTCATGGCAGTAGAAGAATATGATAAAGAATACTTCGAAGAAGAATATGAAGAAGCCAAAGAAGAATATGAAGAGGCAGAAGTTGACTACCGAGAATAATTGATGTGTGCCATAGAAGTTATCAGAAAAGAAAATAAGAAAAACAAGAAACGAAAAGCAAAACTAGATAAGAAAGAAGACAGTCAAGAACTAGAACAAATGATCACAAATTTGAAGGTTCAAATAGAAGAATATAAAAGAATTGAAGAAACACTCAAATAACAACTAGAAGAAAAATACATGATCATTGGAAATTTGGAAGCAGAGATTGTCACATTAAGAAAGTGTTAAGCCCTAAATAATGGCTCATTACCGCTTAATTGGGGCATATTAAATTAGAAATTTTATTTTATTTATGTCATATTTATTCCATTAATTGTAATTATACCTCCTAGTCTCCTATATATACCAAGGATACATTTTCATTTGGAATCATCTTGTAATTGTACATTTATGTGGGCATTAGGAGATTTCCCCCTTGAAGAGGCTTATTATCTGACTTTCTCTCTTTTTCAAGGCATTGAGTACTTATTATGAGGTTTTTCTATGCTATATTGATATTTGGTTCTTAACATATGGTATCAGAGCTCAAGGTCTTGGGGTTTCGCTGCTACA
>JZKD02S1642498.1:0-12440 GCA_000966675.3 Picea glauca
GACAATGCTCGATTTCTGGCTCGTCTTTGTTAATTATGTTGACAGTGGTGTTGGTTTTGGTATATAGTCACTACATTTGTTATTATAATCGAATGGATAAGCTCAACATGGTTAATTGGATTGAATGCACAGTCGTTGTCTCTTACATTGGAATGCTTGAACTGTTAAACCAACATTAGTTTACAATTGGTTAATGCACAATGATGCTTCATGTGTGATGTGTGGGTATGTGTGGCATTCCTACAACATGATAGGTTGAGTTAATAATTACTGTGATTGTGTGTTTTAAATTGTTGAATGGGAATATTGCAATCGTTGGAATCATGGCAGGTCCATCCACTGTATTTGTTATCGATATTATTTGATTGCGCCATTAGAGAGGGTCACGAGTTTTTAAAAATGGCTTTGTTGCAATTTGATTGATTTGTGTTATGAGATCGAGCATACTATTGCTGCCTTGTTGAATTGGATTGATAACCCAACATTGTGAATGTTTAGAGTCAAAGTAAATTGGACCTGTACAATCACAAAAATACTCTTGCGTTTTGTCAAATGGTCTATGTATTCCACAACATAGTGTGWGTTGAAATGATGATTGTTGTCGGTGTTTTTAAGTGGAAAGTTAGGATCTTTACATTTGAAATATTGTTGGTTGTACTTGGCTGTCCGTTATGTGTGTTGTTGAATATCATGCTTCATGGCAGAGATAAGCACATGGTCTGTGACAGTATAACCTCATTGCAATTTAATTATTAAATGAGTTAAAGGACATAATCAAGCACGACCTTTGAGTTTGTATTTGATGATTTAAATAATTCATGGGCAATGGTTGATTTTGATGTTGAACAGAGTGGAAATAAGTTACTGTTATGCATTTGGGAATTGTTTTAAAATATTAAATGGATAAATGAAAAGAAACAAAGCTCCTATACAGGTTGTTGTGGAATGAATATTGTATTGTTTTGATGACACTGTGTCAAATATTTGATTACAAACAATGAGTAGGTTAATGTACATAATCGATTGAATATTTTACACAATGTTTGATTATTTGATAAGAGTGATTATTTGGTTGGTGTTATTTCCTTTTACATAATGGTTTTATGGATTACTTAATTAATTTTATGAACAATATCCATTCTCTTTCCCTACCATTATTTCACTTTTTGCTAATTACAACCCCATTGACTTCCCACATTCATTTTTCACTCCCTGTTCTAAAATTTAATTACAATCAAGAAGAATTTTGTATTGAAGCAGTTTGAAGTCGCAATTTCTTGGTTGGATCACAATAATATTTTCTTTGGTTTGCATTACAGTTGATTGTGTGTTGTCTTTGAGAAATAACTGTGTTTCTTTTCCCCCTCATTATATCATATTTCGCTCAATAAAAACCCCTCGCATATCCCAATACCTTTTGTTCACCCCCTGCTCATTGAAAACAATTAAACAATTTATATGGATTGGATTGCACGAGTCTGATATGTTGCTAAGCCAAAGTCTATTTCATATTTTTAAAGAGTTTTCATGTATGGTTGTAAAGGAATAATTTCTAATCAGTCATGCATGCAGGAATGAGTTTCTTCAGCTGAGGTAGCCATGGAAGAGGCAACCGAGGGAGAGGTAATTGGAACAGAGGCCCAAGAAGGCCAAGATTCTCCATACACTTTGACGATGACTCACAAGAGTTAGGCCAGTTGTTTCAGGCCATATTTTTCAATTGGATTGGGCAAGGAGTGGTCCAACCTAGGCCTGAAAGGCCTCCTTTCCAAGCTCCACAAGGTTTCCGAAAATGACGGATGGCAAGAGATTGTCCACCCGAGAGTCTCCCAACATCGTGGCTGGCCCAATTTGTCCTTACTTTCTCTCCCGCATGTTAACCAGATTGCCCAGGATGCACCTGTCCACTCACCATTCAGTCCTCTCGTGCTAGTAAAAGGTTGAAAACCGAGGCCCGCCATGCCCTTGATAAAGGAAAAGCCACTGCTGCCCCTTCCTCACCCTCCAATGGCTCTGATAAATCCATGTATTCCTGGATGCATTTGAGAGATGATTGTTCTCATGTGATCAACGAGATTAGGCCTAAAGGCTCATCACAGCCAAAGGAAAATTCAGAAAAATTGAAGGGTGACAACAACAATCAAGGAAATATTGCAACTCAGAGTGGGAAATATGGTTTTTGAGTTTTTATGTTACTTATTGTTGATGACAGTTGACTTCAGAAGTTTTGGACAACATGTTTTCTTTGGATATATGAGAAATATATATTTTGAAAGTAATTTCAAATATCAATGAGCTAAATTGTCAAATGTTAATGTGATGATGGGAGTTACAAGTAGGGGTGTTTTGCTTAATTAACTAGTTATGTTATGATTGTTAAGAGCTAAAGGGAGTCACAAGGGGTCCCACATACTAGTTATTATTTATTTATAACCCTTATTATGATTATTAATTTTCCCCCTAACTAAAAAGTTGGTTGAGTCTTTAGTTAACTTAACTAATGAAGTAGTTCAACTACTTCAACCAATTCTAATTTTCTTAAAGGAAAAATGAAAGGGAGGAATAAGAGGAGGATAGAAGGAGAAGCATACTAAGGTTTTCTCTTTGAGTTTATGTTGATATAGTTCAGTTTTCATCCATTCCTTAATTTATCAAAAGCCTAATTATTTTTTATGATAACAGGGTCTTATTGTAGACAACAAGATTCAGGGCTCAATTACATCATTCAAACACTTGTTTTTCAGAGGTGTTGATCTATCTTTGATAGTCTGTGTAGACTTGTTTGTTTTTGAATTAGCTTTCACGACTGACAAAGGCTATTGTGTAGAGTCGAGTGGGGAATGATCTGTGGCAAGCGGATCCAACTTTTAGAGTTCAGTTTTGATTTTCTGTCAGAGGTCCTTTTGTATGTTCCATCGGGGATGTCTAAGTTTGACTTTGGTCCGAAATTTCTGCATGAAGTTTTGTAAAGAGAATGACTCTTTGGTGAATTGGAATGAAATAAATGATTTCTTTATGTCTCATCTGTCTTGATTATGATCTTGGTGTCTATACTTCTGTCTCTACATTTATTTCAGCAACTGTTATATTCAAAAAATCATATAAAAATGAGTTTTTCAGCAAGCTTTTATTTATAAATGGACTAGCCTAAGAACTTGTAATTAATACTTGTGAGTTAGGATATTAATTTTGATGGCTATAAACATAGGGTGATATTCCCGTCCATTTTTCCTTAGCCAAGCAGAATCTGAAAATGCTTGAGTAAGATCATTCCATATATTTTCCTCAACATTTATTTGGCGACCATACTGGGGAGATATTCGATATCTCTCTGGTTAATTTTTATACTCGATTTTCATTGATACATCTATTTTCTAATATTGATTCTTTGACTATTTTATTTCTTAATAACCGTGTCTGTTGCAAGGGATCCCAATATTGAGCCCGGTCTTCAAGATCAGACCAACATTTCTTTGAACCTGTTTAATACCATTTTAGACACTGCCAATACTCGTGCCGAGCTTAATCATTCATGGGCAACAATTGAAAGAGATATTAGTGCTCAAGAATGATTGGAAGCTAGACATAGACATCCTAGAAATCAATAGTAACATTCTTGTTTCTTTTTTTTTTGTCCTTTCTTACATGTCCTTAGACTCGTGCTTCTAGAAGAAGAAGAGGCTTATCACCTGAAATTAATCCTATTGTTGAAATAGGAAGAAGGAACGTTGTGTTATCTACCCAACAAAGTTCTCTAAGGAGAACTTTGTCTGATTCATCCAGTTCCTCTTTCTTTCCCTCATTTATCATCCATAAGATGGCATCTAATGGTGACTCAAGTGGCACGAGAAGTGTTTCCTCTTCTCAATATTTATCCTCATCAGTGATTGGTAGCTTATGTAGCCACCATATCCCTGTACAATCTACCACAAATCCCACCAAAGTCATTAAAAAGTATGGGCTTTTTCAGTTTGAAGAAGATGCCACAACCACACCGTGGCATGCATCCTCTCCTCTTAACCTAGCACCTGCTACTCGTCCACTTCCTAAATTCAAAGAAAATATTCCTAGGTTTTTAGGAAATAACATTGTCACTACAAACGAACATCTGGTGGAATTTTCTAATGCTTGTCATAATATAGGGGCCAATGAAAATGATACTTGCATGCGCTTATTCATCAATTCCTTGGAAGGAAAGGCTGCGGTCGATTTCTTTGACCTTCCTCCTAAGATTTTGTCTACTTGGGAGGAGTTAATCTATTGGTTCAAAGCCCCTTATGGGAAATATAAAAACCCAGCTGAGAAGTTACGAGAATACAATAATATCACCTATAAGGATGGTGAGACCATCAAGTCCTCCAACTTCCGTTTCACAAAGTTATACAATCAAATCCCTCAACTCATTCGACCTCAAAATCAAGACGCTTTCATGCGTTACTACAATGCATTACCTCCCCCTACCATCATAGGCTTAAGGAGAAATCCATTGATAATCTCAATTTTTCTATGCATACTTGTTCAAAGTATGAAGAACAACTTGAAATAACAGGTCTCTCCCAGGGAGAATCAGTTAAACAGACAGACATGTCCACCCTCTAACAACTAGTTCAAGACATGAATAATTGAATGATATAATTTGAGATAAAGGGAACTGTCTCCCCTCTCACACCTGGAGCTTCATCCTCTTTTGCACCCCCCTTTAGAAATTCGGTTGAAAATATTTTTCAGCCTAAAGCTATCTTGCCCCGAAGTTGGTGTAAATTTTGCGAGGAACTCCACGAGGAAACCACATGTGAGGTAAAGAAGAGTGCCAGAGATAAGATCTTTGGTAAGATACCAGAAGCTACTATCACTATCCTAGATTTTGCAGAGCTAGAAGATGTCATGGTCATCAATCCTAGGAACAAAGCCTATGCTCCAAAGGGCAAATTTGATATTCCCTGCAGTTCTTCTAGCCCAAGCTCATCCTCACTTGCTGCTACTGTTCAGGTTCCTAAGGTTCTTGAGAGTCAAGGAATTAATTCCCCTCTCCCCTCTTCCAAATACAATATCTTAAATCAGTTGGCCAACATCAAAGAAGATGCAACCCTTCTAGACATGGTTTCCATCCCTGAACAACAGATGCATCTGAAACAATTCATTGAAGGAAAAGCTTCCGTTGTAGCCAATATTTCTGAGGAGGTAAACAAAGAGGATTCATATTTAAATAAAGTAGGTGTACATAACTTTATATACCCTGTAAAAATCCCCCTTTTTATATTTCTGTAAATATTATGGATAAGTTTGCCCATTGTTGCCTCATTGATGGCGGTTCGGGCCCAAGTGTGATGTCGAAGATTATTATGGAAGATCTAGGCTTGTCTTGTACAAATGAAAATTCCAGAAGCACGCTTTCCTATAATAGTCTAAAACAAACAACCATAGGTGAGATTAAAGATGTGACCTTAGTTTTGTGCGCTCATCCTGAAATGAGGACAACCCTCAACATTCAGGTAATCGATATACATGTAAGAAATTACACAATTATCTTGGGAAGAGATTGGAAAGCCTTAACAGGTGGATACCTCTCACTCAACGAGACTCATTTATCCGTGCCTCAAAATGGTAAGAACATTATAGTCCTTATAGAGGGAAGAATTTCACCCTACATAGAGAGTGTTCCACGATCTAATGTAAACTATATTGAAGAGGACCTAAGAGTGTATTCCATCTTCGTTGAACCAACTATATTTAAACCAACCATATTGAAGAGGATCATCCATGCATGACTGTTTCAACAAATATTTAAACAATATGATGAAAGAAGATGACTTCTATTAATGAGAAAGTTTCAAGTCTCATACATAACCAAAGAACAACTTTGTTATCAAAATATTACAAAATAGGGAGCTTTTCTCAACCATTCGATGAACTTAACAAAATCTTGAACTGATCTATTTATAATCAGATCAATTCACAACTGTCTGGAGTGTGATCTGGCCATCCCATTCAAAGCTTTACGTCTGTGCATCCTTTTGTTAGACTGTGCCTGTTTACTCCTGTCACACGCAAGCTCGGATCAATATGGGCCTGGAAGAAGAAACCGTCCATCATGGTACCTCGGGCTGACAATTCTGCCTCCTCGTCCATAGCTTCCAAGATTTCTATTTAAGGACTGAGTTGAGGTTTCATCTACTAGTCCTTTCTCATTAACTGAATCATTGTTGGGATTGGAGTGCAGGGGGATTACTATCAGGCAACCACCTGTCGTTGTTGGATATGACATCATACACGCACGTTATTTTGGGGCCACGAGAAGCGGTTTAGGCCCACACTACTTTTGGGCCCGAAATGCAATGCTTCTCGCCACATAGCCACCCCACAAAACTATGGTTAGGATTTCGGCCCGTTCAAGGCCTTTTAACACCCGAGCATGTTGCGGCCCCGAAATGATTTGAGGTCATTGATCTGAATGGGATCTAAGATCTGGGCACCTAGGCTATTTTAGCAGCCCCGCCAAATTTTTATCTGCTTGCCAATTGTGGAATCCTTCCAACTGCATTTAGATGTGGCGCTAAACTGAACTGCACAGGGGGGAGTCTTCACTGCTGAAAACTGCACCTGCCTACTCGCCTGCATTCATGGATGTCACTAGTGACTATGGACAATTTTATGTGATAAAATTTGGCTCCACAGTGGATGTCACGCTCCTTGCAAGCTGCAAGAACACGTAGTTCTAGTGCCTTAGATTTTGGGTCATAGAGTCACTTATTAATACCGAAAATAAAAATAAAGTGGTAATTACAATGGTGGAAATCCAATCATGGCTTAAAAAAAATATTTCTTCAGAAAGTGCCCATTGATAGGGCCACCAAAAATTTTAGAATCCTCCAAGCTCTGCAACATATAGGTGTTATTTGAAAATACTTTAGAAATCTTGAAATGATCAATCCATAAGGATTCAAATTTACCATTTTTTCCTTTGTCTTCCTTGGGGGCATCCCACTTGAGCACTAGATCTCCCAGCTGAAAATATTCCTTGCTTTCTCTCTTGTCAAAAACTTGCTTTATTTTATGTTGGTGATCCTGAGATTTATCAAGTAGCTACTCCCTAGCCTACTGTACTTCTATCAGCTGTTGTATCCTCCTGACCATATCATCAGGTTCTCCTTAGTAGTCCTGGAGGAATTTTTCCACAAGCAAGGTAAGTTGAGTAGGAAAAATAGCCTCAACCCCATATACAAGTTGAAAAGGGGAAACACCCAGTGACCTCTTTGTTGTAACTCTGTCATCCCATAATGCAAATTTCAGATTTGAGTGATGTTGTTCCTGAGATTAAACTTAAGGCTCAAAGAGTAATGTCAGCCATCAAGAAAGTTTAAAGAGAATTTTTTAAAAGAGTGCATTTTCTACCTTTAGTCATATAAGAAAAGATCCTTAAATGAAATTAATAATAGGAAAGTACAAAGGCCATATTTCGTTGTCTGAGTCACAATTGTGATATCAAATGGTATGGGAGAAACTTACAAAACCACTAAACAAAGTTAGGCATCAATGGCAGATGAGTCTCACCTTGTTTGCAGTAGAAAAAAGTAAAGAGTGCACCCTTGAACATGATATGAGATGCAGTAATTCAAATAGCTTGCAAGTCTTGTATTACTTACAGTAAATACAGAGGAAACACTACTTACTTAACAAATTTCTGATACAATGTGATTACAATAGTTGTGATACTAAATTTCAATCAACCGCTTATCAAGGAATTACATAAGAAAATTTGGAGATGTGGAAATACAGAAGAAACACATAACTCAAACTGAACAAAATTTGGAATCTCTGTCTGCACTTGTATTAATACGCAAAAATGAGAGTTTTCTCTATTACATCCGATAAGAAGCAGCCCTGAATAGATCTTAAATCTATGTATTTATACAAAAACTGTCACAACTCAAATGGTTGGACTTGTTACTATAAAAATAACATATATTTGAATAAGACAACAATATGTAAAATCTGATGACCTCCACTGGAGTTCTCCTTTGTCTCTTCATTTGCTGGAAGCAAAAACGCCTCTTCTCTTTAGTCCTTTAGGCTGTACACAGCTGTCACTTGGACGTTTTTTGTTTGTTGTTTTCTATCCCTCCAGATATGTTTAGTAATAAAATGAAACACAGTTGGGATCAAGGAGGAAAGATAATCGAATGAGTAGCTCTGCATGGATCGAGGCATTGTGTCTAACAAAATATATGCATTTGGGTTTGAGACCTTGCTCGCCATATCAAGATTCTTCATCATTTTCCATGGTGCCATAATATCAAGAGAAAATAATGAGGTTACCTGTTGCAGAGGAACTGCATGAGCTTCTTAATCAGATAAAACTTGCTAATTTTCAGAAGGTGAAAATGAATTCAAAATCGAAGTGTTTTTATTCAAATCAGATGCATTGATTCTAGTATATCTTTACTGACGGAAAATTTATTAACTTTAATGGAAATGTCTACCTAGAAATCCACAATATGCATTTGAATCATTATCCTTAACTAGTCTTAAATGCCATAAATATTTCAACGGTTCGCGTCCGAGAGTTTTAGATGAGACAGAGTGGGAATCACCCGAACCCCAAATCCGTGAAAGGTTAATCCCAGGATAATCACTTTTAAGACCTTAATTAATTTTGTTTAAAATGGTGCGTTAACTTCCAGTGTCTCAGGAGTCCAGCCTTTGGGAAATTTTAACGTATCTCGAGAGGAAATTCTTGAAACCCGAAACTGCGAAGCGATTAATTATCTAGTAATTGGTTTTAAGTCTTAATTAATCGTATTTAGTTTCAATCATTTCATAAATTCAAACTTCGGGTATTTTAGGACGCGATATAGGGTAAATGTATGAAATACGGTCTGCGAAGGCATTAATTATCTCTTGATCATGGTTAACTTATTTAATACACATTTAATACTTCGACATTTTGGTATTTCAGTGATTCGTGAATTCATTCTTTGTTAAACTCCCGAAGGATTATCTCCCGTATTGACGTGTTAAAGACGACGTCATTCTCGATGATGTGTCAAGAAAGGGAGGTTCCATGTGTCAACTCAGGGAATACTCAAAGGCACATGTGTCTCGTGACTTATGTCTTTAAGAGGTGTAGGAAAATTCAAGGGTAGATACCTCTGGATTTTGGAGTTTTTATCGTTAAGACTTATGGAAACACCTGAAGCACAAAACTCTGAAGCGACCTTTAGTGATCTGTCTCTTTAAAAATTTGGTGGCTCCAGAACTCCGAAGGTATTAGGATTGTTCAATCAAATGGAAAAAACTCATCGACGATAGATATCTTGTGCACCTTATTTCTAATTAACCAATAATGAAAATAAATAAAAAATTTCGAAAGTCATTTCCTAAGCTACCGCTTCTTTGGGAAATTTATCTTTTCATGAGGTGACGAATACAAAGCTCAAAAGTTCATAATTGTATGTGTTCCAACATAGGCTCCATCGGGGTATCGCATCTCCCGGTGATACACAAAAGAACAGTAGACCGAGTGCCTTGATTGGGCAAATGGAGTCATTATTACATTTATGGGAAACACTTTTAGGAATTAATCATATAGAGAAAAATTGAACTTCAACCGAATCTCAAAAAACCTTCAAAACACCATCAATTATTGATATCAATTTAGGCTATTAATAATTTCCCTTTCCTAGAACTGAGTTCAGATCTATTTAAGATAATCAAAATGACTTTAACTGAAATATCAGACTTCGACCGACTTCGTTCGCGTCAAGGTTAAGTAGATGTGGAAATTTATTTAGGGAGTCCCTTGTTGATTCAAAGTGTAAATATTATCGGGAAGAGAATTAGATATCAGAGTATATTTCAAAGATATGTATGACAACCATACAAATATCATAGACATTGCTTCACTTCCAGCGAGTCTGTTCAGTACCCCGGTGAAGTTATCTACTTCTCCCATTGAATTTCCTTTCACCACTTCAATTAGCATATTTGCATTTTCTTGAGATGAGGGAAATCATTACATGAATTTCCTTTCATCCTCTGTTTGTACAATATGGGGGCAATCAAATTATGAATTTCCTTTCACCATCTATTTTGGACAAGGTGGGGGCAATCAATTAATGAATTTCCTTTCACCACCTGTCTTAAATTTTAATATTTTGAAGTGGGGGCAATCAATTTGTATGTATCATACAAGGGATGATATCTGCTTAGAATTTAAAAGAAGGTCTGTCATAAATTTTTAAGCATACTTTGAAACTAATTTTCTTCCAATCTTCAATACACCTTCACCCATAGGGAATATTTTATAGGGATATTTAATTTCAGGGGTCAACCTATAGCGAATTAATTTTCTTAAAATCCAATAGAAGATATAAAGTTATCGGGATTAGCCGAGACATACTTTCTTTAATTTAAAATCAAAGGAACATAAATATTTTTGCCTAATCTCATTTTGAAGATATGTTTTTAAGTTTTCAGAGTCAAGGTGAAATTACTTCTTTCTATGAAGATCCAGGAAAAGTAGCGAAAATCAGAAGAGAATAAAAGCTTAGGGATAGGCACAAATAAACATAGCGATGATTCAGAGGGTCAAACACAAAAGGATCTCATTCTGACATAAGTTTGTTTATGGATTCTCAAAATTCCTTTCAAGCCCCTTTTTATTCTTATTTCATTTATTTATTTTGTTTTTTATCTCATTTTTTATTTCATTCAGAGAAGGCTTTATAATTAAGATGTAATTTCATACTTACCAAATCTTTAATCAGGTGACAATATCTATATGAGTGAAACCTCCTTTACATATGATAAGATTTCCTTAAATTTTTAGCTTGAACTAGTGGAATAGGAGTTCATACCTCAGATTTCCTTTGTATTTTCAATCAAGTAAATCATTAATTTATCACATGTTTTGAGAGAAATCAAATGTTTTGAAAGCCGAGTGTTGGATTCCGATACATCCTTATCTCTCAACTGATAGTAAGTATTCTGCACGAGAACAAAAATGGGAAATGTCAGAAAACTCCATAGAATAGAAATGATATGTGGTATAGATGCTTTATATTTTTCTTTCATGATATCAAGTAAACTTGGTTTATTTACAACACAAAGTAAAATTTGGATAGTTTACAAAAGGAAAATAAAATTACAAATTGAAATAGAAAAAACGTCAATCTAAAATGGTATATACAATGGGAATATGAAACATGAATATTGTATAAAATGTTTTAGGTAGCGCCAGTTGATAGGAGCGTCAAGAAATTTTTCGTCGAGGTTTTCCAGTAAGAAGGAATTTTTCCCCTCAGCAGTTGCAATCCCGAATGGTCCAAACCAGAGATGGTCAAACTTGTTGTCTTTCCCCGCATCTTCTTTCCTAGCGTCCCACTTCAAAACTAAGTCATCAGGAAGAAACTCCATGTATTTAGATTTTTTATCGAAGAGGGCCTTCATATTATCTTGGTACTTTTGAATTTGGTCATCTACTTCGAACCTATTTGCTGGACTTCGATTATTTTGTTTATCCTTCTTGTAACGTCGTTTGGCTCTTCATTTGCATCCTGCCAGAGCTTCATCACAGGAAGAGCAATATTGATAGGAAGGACAACATCAGTACCATAAACCATTTGAAAAGGGGACATACCTATTGATTTCTTGGTGTCGATCAGATTCTCCCATAAGGCGTATTTTAGGTGGATATGCCAAGATTTTTTATTTTCTGTCAACACTTTTTTTTTATTATAGTCATCAGGCTCTTGTTAGATGATTCAACCAACACATTCCCCTGAGGATGATAGGTTGTAGAATGTCCTAATACAATGTTGTATTTTTGGCAGAAATTGGCCATTTCCATAGATTTGAACGCTTGGGCTTTGTCAGTGACTATTTTTCGAGGACAACCAAATCTCGATAGGATGTTCTCTTCCAAGAAGTTTATTACTACCGAATCCATAACATTCTGAGTTGGAATGGCTTTGACCCACTTTGTGAAGTAATCAGTAGCGATTAAAATCCATTTATGTTGGGTGCTTAACTGCAGATGGATTTCTCCGATGAAATCTATACCCCATTGTTGAAAGGGAGATTCTTATTTGACCGGGATTAAAGGTAGTGCAGGGAGATTTTTCTTACCAGAGAACAGTTGGCAAGAGTTGCAGGATCTGACTTTGACATTCACGTCAGTAAATAGCTTTGGCCAATAATATCCAGCTCTTAAAATCTTGTAGCCCGTTTCCCTCTAGGTGTGGTACCCTCCACACAATCCTTCATGAAATTCATTTATGACGCCTTCTGTTTCAGATTCTATTAAGAAACTTAACTAGAAACCTAGAGTATCCTTCCAGTACAACTGACCATCAATAATACAATATTTAACTACGTGTATCTTCAAAGTTATCGCTTTGGACGGAGTCATGTCTTTCGGGCATTGAAGGGTAAGGAGGTAC
>JZKD02S1642498.1:60409-89229 GCA_000966675.3 Picea glauca
CGAGGTTGAAGCTTCAGACCTACATCTTCTTCTGTCTCTATCAAATTTACTCCTAATCTTGTCAGATGCTAATATATTAGACTCTACTTCAAGGGTTGCATCTTGCATATGAGCTAAAGAGATAGCTCTTCTTTCTCTAATAGGAAGCAAAACTCAGGGTTAAAAGCGTTGCATAAGTAATCTTGGCAGAAGTTTCTATAGGCTTTATTTCAATGGGAATCTTATTGTACATCTTATTAAATCTTTTTGAGAATTATGAAAAATGTTCCCCCTCTTTCATATTAAGTGACCCAAATTCTGTAATATAATAAATAAAATCTTTTTTATCCCCCCAATGTCTCAAGAATTAATCATCTAGAGCCTCAATCTCAACAATAGATTCAAGATTCAAACCCCTAAACCATTTCCTTGCCTCACCATCAAGGATCTGTACAAAAACTCTCATCTACACATCTTCATTTTCAATGTTATGATAATCTTCATAACTATAAAAAGTAGAAAGGTGTTCTTCTGCAGTTATGTCTTCCTCCTTTGTGAACTTGGGCATGTACTTAAGGTAGTCTCTAGCTGGGAGAGTATTCATAGGATGAGGTAAAACAAGAGGGGCATACCTAGCAACCAGTATGGCATCGATTCTATTTATAGGAGGATTAACACCTTCCATTGGGATTTGAACTGTAGGAGAACAAGGGGGAGATGGAGTTAGGACAGGTAGGACTGCAACTATGTTTCTAGGGGATAGGGGAAACGACTGAGTGTTGGAGGATGATGGTATAGGTTTCAAAGGAATAGAAGCTTCCCCCTCTTTAGTTACAACGACTTTGATAGGAGAAGGAGTAGGAAAACCAAAAGTGGGCAAATCTTCTAAGCTCAAAGGTCTAAACCACTTTACAATATCAGGGGAAACAAGAGTTTCAAAACTTTTTCCTTCCAAATGAGGGATAGAAGGGGGGAGTTCAACATGAAATCTCTCAAAATATAAACTTATGTAAACTCCAACAGATGGTATAAAAGGATAATTAGATACAACTACTGGAGTTTTAAAAGAAGAATCATGTAAATTACCAGAATCACCTCGTATAGCAGTTGAAAGCCCTTCTTGAGAGGTCTTTCATTTCTTGATAATATTTTTTGGGTTGGCTTTAGGTGTTGCTAGAGGCAACTATAGAGTAGACCTCCTGTGTCTACCTTTGGGAGCCACAACTGAAACAATGGAGTCTCCAGGTGCAAGTTGCAATCTTCAAGGTACTGATTCCTGATGCACCTTTGGAATCAAAATTTCTTTGTCGTTCAATCCCAAGAAAATGTCTTCAATTCATTCCTCGAAAACAATGTCGAGAATGTTAGCACTAAGAGTCACCATCAGATTGTAAGAGGATAAGCCCAGTACCCATCAAAATGTTTGGTGGATTTAAATTTATGAGTGGAGGTCAAATGTACATAGCTCAGAACAAGAATGTTTCAACATAGAAACTGGACAAGCAATGCATAGGGAAATGAGGTCCTCATTAACTTCAGTCAGTGGTTTTAGTTTAAAGGTGAGCAGAAGGAAGACTTAGTGAGAAAGGTGGACAAGTTTTCTATGAGCATCTAGCCTTCAAGCAGTTTGGTGAAGAAAAACTCAGGCACAAGAGCACTCTTGAACTCAAGTTTCAGACACTGAAATATGTCATAGAAACATAACAATCAAACCTCCATTACCATGCGACTACAACAACTCATCTGGATCCTCCATGCACAAGCATTTCAACATAAGAGGGAAAAAGGCAGCAAAGAAATTACTGAAATGGGTCACAACAACATTATATCAAACCTACATTACATTACAACTACAACCCTCATTTGGATCCTCCATGCACGAGTATTTCAACAAATATTTAAACAAGATGATGAAAGAAGTTGACTTCTATTAATGAGAAAGTCTCAAGTCTCATACATAACCAGAGAACAACTCTATTATCAAAATACTACAAAATAGGGAGCTCTGCTCAACCATTCGATGACCTTAACAAAATCTTGAACTTATCTATTTATAATCGGATCAGTTCACAACTGTCAGCAGTGTGATCTGGCCATCCCATTCAAAGATTTATGTCTATGCATCCTTTTGTTAGACTGTGTGTGTTTCCTCCTGTCAGATGCAAGCTCGGATCAATATGGGCCTGCAAGAAGAAATCGTCCATCGTGGTACCTCGGGCTGACAGTTCTGCCTCCTCAGCCATAGCTTCCAAGCTTTCTATTTATGGACTAAGTTGAGGTTTCAGCTATCAGTCCTTGCTCATTAATTGAATCCTTCTCAAGATTGGAATGTGGAAAGATGACTATCGAGTGACCACCTATCGTTGTTGGATACGACATCATACACGCAAGTGATTTCGGGGCCGCGGGAAGCGGTTTAGGCCCACACCGTTTTTAGGCCCGAAATGCACTGCTTCTCGCCACATAGCCACCCCGCAAAACCGTGGTTAGGATTTCGGCCCACTCAAGACCCTTTAACACCTGAGCATGTTGTGGCCCCGAAATGATTTGAGGTTTTTCATCTGAACAAGATCTGAGATCTGGGTGTGCCGACTATTTTAGCGCCCCCACCAAAGTTTTATCTGCCTGCCAATTATGGAATCCTTCCAACCGCGTTTAGAGGTGGTGCTAAATTGAACTGCACAGGGGGGGAATCTTCGTTGCTAAAAATTGCACCTGCCTGCTCGCCTGCATTCATGGCTGTCACTCGTGACTATGGACAATTTTATGTGATAACAGGTGACATGGAGAACCAGCATGGCATTGGAAGGGAACATGTTGATATCTAGTTTTGAGGATTTGTTTATCAATGCATCAAGGGACCCACTTTAGTCACATGGTGAACAAAGTACAAGGTAATAAAATCAACGATGTTGATTAAATTTTCCTTTTCGATCGGATGGTTGACATTATGTGAGAAATATTCTATCGAACGTTTAGTGAAGGTGGTAGTGACGTGGTAAAATGACATGGCACTAGATTAACACGTGGCAACGGTTTATTGGTTGATGAGTGAAATTTTTTGTCAACAGTCCCATGAATGCAAGGAGAGAGACAGACCATCAGATCACAAAATCGACGATCCATATGTGTTTTTTCATTTGTTCAGACTGCTAGTAGTAGCTGAGGTAGAACACCTATCGATCATTGTGTGAGGTGAGAAAGAGCGCTAGACTAAAGGGTTGGCCAATTTGGTCGATGGTTGATGAGTCCATCAGTCGTCGATTGATTGACGAGATATCACCATCACATGACAAACCAACAGTGCAAAACCCCTCGATGACCGACAAGCGTGGAACTTGAGGTGTGGTGTGGTACTATCAAACCCTGGTATGAATGATGATGTGGCAATGCCACTCGACATATGATGTGGCCAGTACTAATATTTGACTCTTACATTGGGGAGCATACAGATGATGGTGTGGAAAAGGTTCGGACAACACGTGGAATCTTACGTGGCACTCTAAAACTCTTAGGAGGTTATTTCCTTCATCAATAGAGAATGACTATGATTGAATGATGGTTTTAATCAGACGGTGGAAATTGAATGTGCTATAATCATTCGCATTTAAATTTGTTTCGTAAAC
This sequence comes from Picea glauca, assembly GCA_000966675.3. Lineage (NCBI taxonomy): Eukaryota > Viridiplantae > Streptophyta > Pinopsida > Pinales > Pinaceae > Picea > Picea glauca. The sequence goes on from JZKD02S1642498.1 coordinate 64,015, forward strand.
TTGTTTATGTCACACTGTCTTTCAGCCTATGGTCGCATTGGGAAGCATGGGGAAGGATTTGTGTGGATCAACATAGTGAACCACCCGATGCCTGATGGGCTCATTGGTTGTCGGGTGTTTTTGATGACTTTAACAAATTTTATCAAAATGTTCCTCTTTGGTCTGACTCGATGCCTCCATCGACCCAAACCACCCGAGAGTCATTTTCTACATATTTATGTGTTTAAACTCTTGCTACTTGGTTGATTATCTTTCGAAGATCGTTGTGGCCACTTTGGGTTTAGTGCAAGCTTGCTTTACTTATTCAAATGATTGAAGAAAATGAGACTTAAGCGAAATAAAATAAATTCAAGGACACCCAGCATTCTCGAAGTTGATGGATGCAAACAAACTTTGACAAAATTAGAAGTGGTGCCCTGAAATTTCAAGAAATTTCAAGGGTGTGTTGAGTGCTCAACAAATGGCGATTCACTAGACGAAACCATAATCTCTTATCCTTACCTTAGCCTTGATGATATAACAATTTTAGGAGGAAACCTCAATTCAAGATAAGAACTCAAATATCATTTACAAATTTGTATACATATGATCTAAGAAACATCCATACTTGTCTGACCGTGGGGACTTATCTGATTTCATGCCCTTTTGCCAAAAACACATATTCTATGATCTATTAGGCGAGATCTAGAAGAAAACCAGAAATGATAGGAGAGAGTTATATTTCTAATTTATGAGTATTTGAAACCTTCTCATGGTGTCGCTCCACTACCAACAAGTGTCCATAGCCCTAGCAGAGTAACCTCGATATCACATATGTAGCTCCGCTACCAATGAGCATCCATAGCCCTGGAAAAGATATATGCATACCCTCCCTGATTTCAAACATTATTACTTGTCATATTCCTTTCCTTTTAACTCTTTCTTTTGTATATGGCGTTTACTACAATAGGTACCAAGAATGAGTCAGGGAGGAGGATATATGTTTATTTTGAGAGAAAGGAATCAATTTTAGACTTCTTCTGTACTGGTGCTAGATTATCTACCCAAGAAAAATGTCTTAATTGGAGTGTGTCAATACGTTGTTGCATACTTGAAAGTGGTTGACCTCTCAAGGCATGGGCAAGTTGTAGCGATGGAAGATACAAATTTCTTGGGAGGATGGATTCCTTTCCATACACCAGAAAGTACATAGAGTTTCCTAGGGCTTCTTTAGGGGTTACCATATCATCCCAAAGGGCATTGTGAAGATTATTGTGCAAGTTCTTATGATTTTCTGCAACAGTCTTTTTTAAGATCCTGACCAGGTTTTTCTTTGTTGATTCTAGAACACCATTCCCTTGTGGGTAGTAGTTAGCAAAATACCTCAGTATAATTCCCTTATCTAGAGAAAATTCAGTCAAGAGAGTAGAAGAAAATTAAGCAACAGTATCAAAAATAAGAACAAATGGTACCCCAAACCTAGTAATTAAGTGTTTCTTCAAGAATTGGTTCACCACCTTTTCGTTGATATGTGTGAGGGGAATAGCTTCTAACCATCGGGTAAAATAATCAGTTGTAGTCAAAATGTATTTGTGTTGTTTAGATGATTTTGGATTGATTTCCCATGTGACATTTATCCCCCATTGTTCAAAAGGCCTTGAGATTGTTATTGGTTGTAGAGGAATGGATACTTTTTTCTCTTTCCCAACACTTAACTGACAAACTTTGCACTTCCTAACACATGCATGTGTGTCCATGAACAATGTTGGCCAGTAGTATCCTGCTCTCAAAATTTTGTGGGCAGTGTTTTCACCCACAAAATTTCCACATCTTGGACCATCATGAAGATACCTCAATACTTTTTCTGCATCCTCCTTCTCAAGGCATCTAAGTAATACTCCATCACAGTTCATGTGGAATACCATAGAGTTAGTGTGGTAAGATTGGGAAAACTTTAGTCTAAGAGCTCTCTTTTCCTTAGGCTTCAAATGTTCAGGGCATGTACCATGGTGAAGGAAGTAAGATAAATCTGAGTACCAAGAGTTCTGACTCGGTGGGATGTATAACACTTCACTGCACCATAAGGATAGTTCATTGTACCATCCTGAATCTTTTGGTTCTACTAAGTCTTGGGACTTTGCAACTAATTTGCACAAGCCTTGGCCTCTAACTATCTTATTTGGTTTGATTTCAAGGTTGAATTCTTGGATGGAAATCATCTAGTTACCTCTCCTCTCTCCCATGTCCCATTGTGTGAAAAGTGACCTTACTGCAGGGTGGGGCACTATAAATTTAGTATGGTTCTTCGGGATTTAAGATCCGAAATGTTTTACTACTTTGTAAACAACATACACTTTTTTTTTATAGAAAGGTAATTTAATCTTTGTCCCTTGCAGGTTGGAGCTCATAAATGAGATGGAGGCCTCATTGTTCTCATCATCCTTTTGTGTCAAGACTGTTGCTAGAGATTGATCAGAAGAAAAAGTATAAAGAAAGAAATACTTGCTGAAATTAGGGATGTGTAGGACAGGAGCTTGATAAATGACAGCCTTGATTTTGTCAAAGACCTCCCTTTATTATTTATTCCATTTGAATTATGCATCTTTGCATGTCATTTTTTTCAATGATATGATTGTTTCTGCAAAATCAGGAATAAATTTTCTCACAAAATTAATCTTCACGAAGAAATATTGCATTGATTTCTTGTTATGTGGGAGAGGGAGTTGAGAAATTACCTTGACTCGTTCAGGGTCAATATTAATGTCATCTTTAGAAATGATGTGTCCTAAGAGTATCCCCTCATATACATCGAAAATGGTCTTCTTTGGGTTTAGGGATATCTCGTATTTCCTACATCTTTCAAAAAACTAAGTCAAATGGGAAATATGACATGATCTGTTCTTATAGTAGACTGTGACATCATCCAGATAAACCACCACATACTTTTTTATTAATATTATAAAGGCCACATCCATGGCCCTCTAAAATGTGGCTCCTACATTGATAAGCCCAAATGGCATGTGTTTATAGGAAAAAGTTCCCCATTTAGTCTGGAAAGTTGTTTTCAATCTATCTTCTTCCGAGACTAGAACTTGATTATATCCTGAAAACCCATCCAGAAGTGAGAACATATTAGATCTGGAGACAATTTGTAGGAGTTGTTCCATTGAGGGTACATGGTAGTTATCCTTTTCTGAAGCTTTGTTTAAATTTCTAAAATCCACACATAGTCGAATTTCTCCCGACTTCTTCTGTACTGGTGCTAGATTATCTACCCAGGAAGAATGTCTTAATTGGAAGATAATCTTAGCATCCAACAACTTTTTGAGTTCTTTCTGCATTAAAGGAACGAGAGATGGGTGAAATTTTCATAGTTTTTGTTGAAGATGTTTAACATCTAGCCTAAGAGGGATAGTGTGTTGGATGATCTTTGTATCATACGTTTTCAAATATTGATAAGACCATGCTAATACATCTTGATATTCTTTAAATAATTTCAAGTAGGCTTTATTTTCATCAGGAGATATTGATTTTCCAAGGTTAATATTCTTAGGATCATCACCAGTTCCTAGATTTATGACTTCATAAGCAAGACATGAATTTCCAGTTTTTACATTCTTAGGGTTTTTGAATTTCTCTCACAAATCGAAGAGGTTTTTCAGGTTGACTACTCCCCTAGGCATTGTGTGAATTTTAGGATTTATAGTATTTTCATCCTTGTCAATGTCATACTCATTGCCTTCTTGTCCAACCAACATTCCTTGGAATCCTTCATCATCAATAACCAAGTCCTTAAACTTTTATTCATTAGTGAGGAAGGCTATGATCTACTCATCTCCCTAAAATAATCTCCAATTAGTGATGTTATCAGGGACTGATGGCTTGTACAATAGCTCTATGGTGAATCTAGATGCCTCATAATTCTCAAAGAGGAGACTACCTTGAGGTTGTTGTAGGAAGAGAATCAACAATCACATTCTTGGATCGAGGAATGATAGTTACGTTATATGCTTGAAAACTCTTTATTAGTATATGTACCTCTTGATGGTAATTTCTTAAATGAGGTCAATTGCCATGTATGGTATTTTTGACCTATCCAACAATAATCTCCCAGTCTCCGAAGACAACTAGTTCTTTGATGTTCAGGTCAATTGCTTATTTTATTCCTTGGACCAAAGCCTCATAATCGGTGGTATTATTAGTACACTCAAACTCCAGCCTATGTGATAAAAAACTACATCTACCAGCTGAGTCAATAAAAACACATCTAACACTAGACCCTTATTGTGACTTATATCCATCAAAAAATAGATTCCAAATCTCAGAGGGGAAGTTAGCCACCCTTTTGTTGGTGTCTATTCTTGGAGTTTCAGTTTTGTTTTCTAAGATATTAACTGGGAAGCATTGGTCAGGGTTGTTTCTTTCTTCAGTTATTGTTGATTTTTCTTGTAGTCGTAGCTTTAACTTATGTGAAAACAAGATCTCGGATATGCAAGGTGGGAAATTCCCAAAATTTGAATCMTAGGAGTAGTTTCCTAACACGAGAAACATTGTTTAAGAAGGTTCATTTAGGGCTTCTAAATCGATGACAATGTGTTTCAAATATTTCTCTATGTCAATTATGATCATGTTGGGATKCCCCTTCCATGGTAACCATAGGTGAGACCAATTAGTGTTGAAATATCCATGYAATTTTTCTGACCAGTCTCGGCTTAGCAACATCCCATAAGCTTATGGGATATCCACAASTATTATATCAATAACTTGGTGGAACTTTGGATTGGAAGTGATTCGAATCATAACATCCTTTAGTTCACCAATGACTTTAACTTCGGTTTTTCCAATTGTATAATGTGTGTATCACTTTTGGAAAAAGTTACGTTTAATTTTTACACACATAATAGTGCATGACATTCGATGATGCCCCATAATCCACTAAATAGTTGTGTAAATTTATGTTGAAAATTTCAAATGTCAGCAAGAAAGGAGGGACAAACAACTTATATTTATTGTCTGTAGATGTTGAGTTTACATTTGATTTTCTAGTTTCCCCCGAGGTTATTCTGCTTGTGTTTAGATTGGGGGTTATCATGGGCACATGAGCTTCACCTTATTAACCAGTATCTTATCATGTTCATTCATAAAAGGGGTTTTTAAATTATAAAAATAAAGTCAATATATTGTAGGTATTGGGAGGATGTGGGGTTTTAGGGTGTTTATAGCTATTGGGGGGTATCTAGTAAAAATAGGGGTTTCTTTTATTAGAAAGATGTATTGCGAGGTGGGTTCAACAAAAGGATTTTGGGAGGTATTTATCAATATCTAGTGAAATTAAGGGTATTCTTTAATATCCCACGAATGAAGGCATTATGTCACAAATTCACTGAGTGAATACCCCATGATCATGGGGTTCTCTCCTTCCTTTATTGCTCACAGTAAAAGGTATTTTTGTTGAGGAATCTTACCCAAGTCCATAACAGAGATATTAGCTTTTATTTTTCTTAAATATTCTACCACATTGTGCTCCAATTTTGATGTTTCTTGTGTTAAAAATTTTGGGGTAGAGTTGAGTGTGGGAGTTGGTTTGGCCAAGGGAGATGAGTTGTCAAGTTTTTTAGGAGCATGAGATATGATAGGATTATTTTGAATAGCAGGGCCTTTGTTCCTTGTTTTCACAATTTAAGTCTCACTAGGCAACTCGTCTTCCTCGATGAGATCATCAAAAGGCATCATGTGGTTTATATCCCACAACACCATAATTGTTTCTTAAGGTGGTCCATTATATTCATCATCTTTAGTGTTTGATGTTTGGTTACCAGGTTACTTTGTCAACACACACCCATCCAAGCATTGGTTGGCTATCAAGTTCATGGCATTCACCCACTAGGGACAATCCTTCTAATATTGGTTCTCTTGGTGATAAGTGAAAAAAGAATCAAAGGCCACATCTCCTAAGTCAATGTTCATATTTGTTGGGGAAGGTTCTATGGCCTTGAAAGGTGGTGGTCTCTTGAAAAAGGGTCTATAATGTCTTAGATTAGAGGTGCATTCACCTACATTCCTTTTCATATCTACAATTTCATTGGATAATTTCTTGATCATCCTTTGGAGGCTTTCCATATTAGCACCATCCTTTTTAGTATTTTGCTTAGCTTGTTTTCTTGGTGGTCTAGTCAACAAGAGTCCTCTTCTAGGTGGTTGTTGGGTTTCTTTCTTTGATAATGAGATATGGCTCTCTTTACATCCTTGCGTCTAAAACTCAATGGTTTTATCCTCTTCAAATTTTTCAGACAAGGTAAGTTTGGAAGCTCTATTGACAAACATGGAGATGGAAGCTAACAGAGCATTTACATGTACTTCAATATGCAGCACTTGGGCAAGTTTGGATTCGGGTTGAAATTTTCTCAATATTGTGGTAAATCTTTGGTTAAAATATTTCACTTTCTCTTTAGCGCCCATGGTGGCAGCAATTAGTTCAGCCATCAGGGCTCTTGTTGTAGTCTCTTCTACAAATTTGTCTAAAAAGTTCTTTTGAAACTTTGTCCAGCTAGTTATGGAACTGACTGGGAGGTTAAAATACTAGGTTGAAGCTGAATTCTCAAATGTATATGGAAACAATCTGCACACTACATCTCCATGTTGTACACTCATCAACCTAATTGCCAATATGAATTTATTGATATGATCCTCTGCCAACCTGAAAGTTTCAGGGTCAAACTTAGGAAGCAATTTCTTTGGATGCCTAGGTAGGTTATGTAATTGGCCAAGTAAGGCCAAGGAATATCTATTCATCCAAGGTTGGTTGTTTCCAGGTTGGTTATTACCTTCCTAGTTGTTTTCATTATTGTTCCCCATGTCGTTTGATCCGTAGTCAGAGGCTTCTGAATCAGATTCTTCTTCCTATGACTCTGAATCTTTTGGTTCAAAATAATTACTTGTTGGTGGAGTGACAACAAGTGTTTCAAGGATTAGGACAAGAGGTTTTTCTATTTCTATCAGGGAGAAATCCACTCAATCTTCAACTGTGTGTACAAAAGTATGTTCTGGTGTGCACACAACAGGTTTTACAGTTTTCCTTCTACAAGGGAGAAACAAAGCTAAGGGTAATGCTCTGATCTACCAAGCGTATGACTTGGTGATTCTTCTAAATGTGTTGACCTCTTTGTGAGATGTTACGTATGGTATCTCAAGGTGAAGATCGATGCTTTCCTCGGCGTGAGGTGAGATACTAGTAGTAGGAGTATCTTCTTTATGTGGGTTGTTTTGATGACTTGCCATGCACCAAGCCCTCTTTCTAGTACCAATTCTCTTGAGGAGGTTTAATTCCATTTAAATCAACAGTAGGAATCACAATCGAAGACAAGGCCCAATTAGACTCTTCTTCATTTGGAACGATGTGATTCTCTAGATTAATTGTCCGACAACTATTCTATGGGCTTTAAGATTTTGTCGGTTTTATTCACTTGGTCTTTTCTATTTTTGGGGAAAGGTTTTTCTCATAAATTCTAGAGAGTAATTATGAATGGGTGGTTCACAAAATTAGTTATGTCAACTGATTGATCTAAAGAAAGCTTGCAAAACAAAATAGTTCTTGTTAAAGCTAGCTTATTGAAAGAACTATGATAACAAATAACAAATAAATTGACACACATATTATCCTTAGAAATAATTCTCTAGAAATACTATATAACAGTCATCACACATGCATGTATATAACTTGGCTAAAGAACCATCAACTATAAATAAGTAATTCTAAATTTATTGATCATTGGAATTCAAGTTTAAGAGTATATTAACATGCAGATTTAAACAAAAGATGAGAAATCAATGTAAGCGACATTCATTCACAATATAGCTTGGTCACAAAATATCTTACTAAACATTGATGTAAGAAAGATAAAATGTAGAATAATCCACACAACAATCGCAGATCACACAATTGGTTCCAAAATCAATTCCATGCTCCAAGGAGCTTCACCATTAATTGTATAAAAATTTATTGAATACAATAAACAACAAAATTGTTTGTGTGCCAAAAGGTCCTTAAACTCGGGAATACACGCTTATTTATACAAATTTAATAACTTAAAGAGATCGCCACCTCATCATCTTAAAATAGATAAATAATAGTTTGAGTCATGATGACTCAGGTGATCTGAATGTCTTTGGACTTGCAAGCTTGTCCACGTAGTCAAATCACTTCCTAAATAGTCTACTACAATTGTCACCGAAAGGAAATTTGTGTTGATCCATTAGCAAACCTAGCTCATGTTTATTGTCACAGAATCAGAGAGTGTATTTTTGTATTCTGCTAGTCAACTGCTCCATCTGATCCATGATCTTGACCTGGTCGACGACATATTTTTTCACGTGCCCTTTCTCTACAACGACAATCTCGTCGATCTACTCTTTACATTCGTCGGTCAATTGCTGCAAGTCGATCGATACCTCACCAATTGGCTGAAATCCAATAAGGGTGCCGAAATTTGGCAATCAGAGGTTTTCCATTGACTAGTTCAAATTCTCCCAGGCCTGATTGCAACATTTCCATTCTTCCTCCACTTTATCTCTAGGCTCATCCACAATTTTAGCTCAGTGCTTAGCTGTCAAGTGCATTTGATCCAATCTCTCATCTAATAACAATTCTATATGGTGGTCCTTTGCGCCCTTGTATTTCTGCAGTGCTCAGATGAACTCAATTGCATCGGCTCCTTTCTCTGCCCACCAAAGTACATCCTTATAGGTGAGCACAAACAACAAGGACTCATCTTGTAGAGCTACTTCCTTCATTACCAAGTGTTCTTGTACCTTAAGGCATCTACCATATACTTCCATTAAGTATTTCTTAAATTTTGTTACCCCCCCCAACTTCTCATCGATATTGAACTTGATGCTTGAGAGAAGTTATTCCAACCCTAGCTTGTTCTAGCTCTCTTTCTTCCATTATTGCCTTGTCATAAGAGGCATGTGAGATGTCTAAGATTTCTTAGTAGAGTTGGCTCATCCTAACCTTATTGGTCTCTATGATGACCTTTTATGTGGTGCTCAACACGTCGTTATCCAGTGTGACTTTCCTTTTTTTATGAGTTCTTTTGACTACCTATTTCTATTTTTTATCATAGGCAAAAGACTTCAAGTCATCCACATCCTCAATTGGCTGAGGGATGGGTTGATCATCCGAGGACAATATGTTTCTCATGCTCCCAGTAGTATAGAACTATTCTGATATAAGGTCTCGAGTGAGCTCCACCACTGGGGAATCCCTTCATGCATCCTTCTCTATTTGAATGAGATTCTCTTCATTTGTAGCATTTTCCTGGATTTTATCTTGGGTTTCCTTCTCTTTATTTTCTACCAAAACTAATGAACCATCTAGTAAATTATCATCATGATTCTCAGTTTGTTCATCATTTTTTGGGACCTACTAAGAGATGGTGCTAGTATCCTGCTTGTTTTTCTCATTGTTCTCTATGCTTTCTTCACTTACATTATTTTCATTATTCTGATTGTTTCGTAGCTCACCATTTTTCACAATGTCATTCTTCTAATTTCCTTGTTGCTTACCATGTTGGTTGATTTCAACATCTTGGCCATCTATACCTTTTCCTTTCTTTCCTAGTGATGAAACCTCTTGGTCCTGCCCACCAGGTGGGCCCTGATGCGATTCATTGTTGTTTGATGGAACATCACTTTTTCCTTGGTGAGAGGATTCATTCTTTCCTGAGGGAGACATGTTTTTTTGTTCATTGCCATATTAATTTGTTCCTACCTTCTTCTCCTTTGATGGGTTTGCTAGAGTTTCCTCTGTATTGATATTTTCATTGATAATGGGGACAAGAAATTCTTCCCCTTTCTCTTCATCTCATGTCAGATAAATGATTTCATCAGGCTTCCTAGAACTGGTTGGTTTTTCTTGATCCTTCCCAAGCTTTTTCTCATACTCTACCTTTTCCTTCTCCAACCGTTCTATTTCTTATTTTTTATGTTGTCTTTCTGCCTCTTCCTTTGTTCTCTTTAGCTCATCAACCCTTTCATGTTCATGTTTCAACTTCAATTCCTCCTCTTGTTGTTGGGCATGTTCTTCCTGATCTCTTTTCCTTTTTTCAATGAGTTCAAGCTCCCTTTGTTTCTTTTCTATTTTCCTCGTTTACTCTGATAGTGCTTTTTGTGATGCATCTTACTCCTCTTTCTTTGTTTGTTCTTATTGAAGTCTTCTTTCTTCTGCCTACTCCTTGAGGATTCTTTCTTGTTCTCCCAGCAAGGCTTGTTGTTCATTTTATGTTGTAAACTCTTCCTCTCCTCCATGTTTCCCTTACTAACCCCTTTACTATAAGACACTCCAAGATTCACCATTTTGATTTTCTCCTCAAGGAGAAGAGTGGCAAAGATGGTTACATTTGAGTTGTCCCTTCTCTTTTGCACCTCTTTCCAGTCTTGGGAGTTCTCAGTGAACAACTCTTCATCCCATTTTTTGTGAGTGTATGGCCATGTCAAGACTAATTTTTTTGCATGCTTTGGGATTAGTCCTTTGGGATCATGTTTTTTTCACCTCCCCATCATGAACCTATACTCCAAGTGTAGTTGGATTTATTTCTTATCATGTTTGGCATCCTTGACCATATAGTACCCTATCTGAAAACCATAAGAGATAAACAACCTATTCTTATCCTTCACCAGGGTAGCATTGGATCCTTACATTACGGTCTGATAATGAATTTCTCCAATGACCAATCTATTAGGTACATACACAGGAAATAGGTGTGGTAGGATAATGGCTCCATAAATCCTCAAGTAGGTATGCTTCTCTTCAAAGTACCAGTTCCCTATGTAGTTCAAAATCTTTTTTGCTTATTTGGAAAGTTTGGGACACTCTTGTCCAAAGAGGAGAAAATAGATCCTTGGTGTGAAAAAGTCAAATATTTGAGAATTAAACTTATTGTAATTGTTTTCACAGAGTATACTAAAATACACGCAGATAGACGAATCATAAATTTTCCAACTAAGTGACATCCTAGGGAAGGTATTATGTGCACATAGTACATCTAGGAGGAATTAGACCATGTGGAAAGAAGAGGGGTCCCCGGGTTTTGGGGACTATGCTTGAGAAACATTTAGACTAAGTTGTTTGGAAATAACCCCTCCCCAATTGAAACTCCTCCTCCACATCACCACATGGTATGCCAAAGGTAACCATGCTTCTGACAATTGGGAGCAGTCTCTTTCCCCATACATCCTGCACAAGAGGATCATGGCATACATATACAGTTCCCTTAAACTGGAGATGGCATATCTAGCTACGGATATCTTGAAATTTTTCTTATCTTCCTTCCATCGGTTACTCAATATCGTACTAGTTTCATACTTATCATAGAATGCAATCACAAAATCCTTGGTAAGGGACACATCGGGGTCTAGATGCTTGTAGCAAAAAGACATGTCCTGGGGAAGGAAGGACCCTATACATTATCCCTTGTCATTCACAGTCTTACAATCATGGACCTTAGTATGACTAATGACCCATTCCATCAATTTTACACAAGGAAGGATGGGTGTCGTGGTAGCGACAAAGTGTAACAAAGACTTCTTTATTGCAGGGAAAACTGCATAATCTACCTCTCTAAGTTGCAAGTCACTATGTGGGGTTGATTTAGGGTAGTCATCATGGTTGAATTTTGTAAAGAGATCAAACCAGGAAGGGATTAGCACTTGTGTAGAAGCCTCGCCTCTTGTGCATGGCTTCGTGTCCCAAAACATCGGCACTAGACTAGAGATATTCTTTGGGGGCAACTTGATGAGGGGCTCTGCATTTTTGTCCATCATGGTTTCTTATGCTTGTGAGGTATCGAACTGGAACTAGCCTTACCATCACCAGACAATGTCCTCGGTCTCTTTGGTCTCCTTTGTGCGAGAGATTTTCTACAAGGTATCATGTATGCAAGCAAACATTGAGGGTCGACAAACATCCACTAAAATTCCTCAAAACTATATACTATATATAGTGTCGACACTCTATATGTAATTACTCTTTCAAAACACTCTTTCAATATGTAATTATTGGTCAATTGAATCATTCTACACCAGAGTTCAACAAACACTGCAGCTTCAATTCAATAGAGGACATGATGAACGAGCGAACGCACTTGATTGATATCACACTCAACTCAAATAAATGATGCAGCGAGTTGGAAGAGAATGCATGTTAATAACAAATTATTCGAGCGATGGGAGAAATATTTCGATAGTAATGGAATTTAAATGCAGTGGTAGTACCTTCGATGACCTTTGATGACCAGATCGAAGTGCAGGCATGACCATCAACGGTTTTGTGGAGTTGTTAACTTGGAACACAATTGTTTGGTCATGTTCAAGTTCGTTAATGCATTAATGCATGATTCACACATAGCGTTGTTGGGACAGGATCTTGGGACTAGTTTTGGGATCTGCGCAATGTGTGCAAAAGAAGGAAAGATAGTTGGTGCACTTTCGGAACCAGCGTGCGCAAAGGAAGGAAGATCGTTGAAGCCATTAGGCATTTTGGGTCCATTGATACAGGATAAGCCCTACTGTAATTGTATAAATATGTAAGGGTTTTGGGATAGAGAAGCAGTTAAGTGTGAGATGAGTTGAAGTATGCAATGTATGTGATATATGTAAGAGAGAAGAGTGACAGAGATAGATAGAGATATAGGAGAACAACAAGGGCATGATGTATGAGTGTACTGTGCATACTTTGTAAGGGATGATTCTGAATAATATAATAATAAGTCGGTCGTTGTGGACGTATCTCATCTTGGGTGAACCATGTTAAATATGGTGTCTCTGTGTCTTGGTGTGTTTGTTGTTATGTTTATTGCGCACATATGATGTATGCATGTTACTTTGAATATGTTACATGTTATTATGTTTCTGCGCACATGATATAAGGTATAATGAACTGATGTTAAGTATAATGGTTATGAGGATTGTCTCCCATCCCTTCATCACTGTGGAAACCTAGTTCTTGCAATTCCCATAGATACCTCGGGTGAGACTTCACTTGCTTGTGAGTGATGTCGAAAGGGCCAGTATCTGAGGGTTTTGTTGGTGAATTAATGTTGAACTCTAGGTCTACCCACTGGGTTCCAACAAATGGTTTTGTTGTCAGGACTAGGATCTGTGACTGAGGGGAATGTGGAGACCAACTAAGGAAGATATAGGACATTGGTCAGAGGCAAAGGGGCATGATTTTTCCATATATCATAATAAGAATCCAAATATCATCCTAGAGTAGTGGATACAGAGGTATGTATTTACATACTTACATGAGATTTTCTTTGTTGATTTCATGATAGCCTTCGTTGAGTGGTTACAGAGGTTAACTGAAAATAACAGAACATTCCACATTGTTGTTCCAAGGAGTTGGACCCTTGAGTTGACCCGGCAAGTTAATACCATAAGTAATTAGATCTCGCATGTAGTTTATTTATGGATGGATAGTGTATTGGGGGGTTATATTACTGAGTTTGTTATAGATTGTACCCAGTCATATAGTGTTGTTGAAAAAGAGTTATTTAAAGTTCCACACAGAAGATATTTGAAATCACTGTCTACTTGGATCAAGATGTTACTTTGTGATAAGGGGGTTATGAAGATGGAATCTGATCACCCTAGTAGCTAGGCACCTTCGCACGCATAAGGGTATTGGGGGCTAACCAGGGGATGGTATGATTGTATGAAGAAGAAGGATGCAGGAAAGAATGAATAAGGAACGGATGGACTGAGAATGTCAAGAGAAGAAGAAGGTGCAACGGAAGAAGAGATTGAAGTATTGCATAGTGGAAAAATATTTTGGTACATTAGGAAGAGGATTGTGGCTAAGAGAGAAGAGTAGCACAGTGAGGTTGAGGAATGAGATATTGGTGTAGTAATCTATATCAAAGGAATACTACACACAAACGAGAAGGAAAAATATCATCAACTCAATCCGGCAGAAGGAGATCCATTACATCTCAGTAGTCCTACTCAGGCCAGACTCTGAGTCGAACCCACAACCTTGTGTGTGTCTCTGAGATCTGAAACTTTGTCGCGAACACTTATAATTAGTGAATGAAGCAAGAGTAGTAGTAAAGGTAGTTCGAGTAGTGGAAGTAGTACATTGAGAAAGAATATTATGTATTACGCAATGGCGAGAGTAGACCCCACTTTGAGAATGCTTGTCTTCCACGGAGTAGGGACAGAAGATCTGGAACAACACTTATTTGTCTGTGAAGCAATATGGATCATGAAGAACGTCCAAGATGACGATGCAAAAATTGCACAGTTAGTGACAACATTTAGAGACCGTGTGTTACTCTGGTATATGAAGTATCGGTCCACTACATTGTTGGGACAAGATAGAACGTTGGCATACATCAAGCAAGCCTCGTTAAAAGAATTACAGAAAATGAAGTTTGAGTTGCAATGTATTACAGAACTGAAAGAGATCAAGCAGTTGCAGAATGAGTCAGCATGGGATTTTGACCAGAGTTTCAAGATATTGATGTATCGATTGACCTTCCAGATTCTAGATGAGAATCATGGGGTATGGTTCATTGTGGGATTGTTGCCATGTGTATGATGCCCATTAACGCAACAGATGATTACGTTGCAATAAGAAGTGCTAGAGATTGCCATGAAACTGAAAGCATCCCCTATAGGATAAAATGGTGCAGAGATGGCTCAAGTTTAGTCGCAGGCTGAAGCATTGAAAATTTAATTGTGGGAACTTACTAAAGGGATAGAAAATTATGAATAAGTCTAGTGTACCACATGTAGAAAGGAAGGTCGTCATAAGAATGAGTATCTAGCCTTTAAAGAATATTTGGCTATAGGTGCCCCAAATCCCTTAGCACTAGGAGGAGGAGTATATTGTGAGATATGAAAAATGATGGGTCATCACCCGACTACCCATCCTTTGATGGAAAAGTATCAGAGCATTGCTAAAAGCTTACTTTGTATTTTTTTTAAGTCAGTGGGACATGACGAAAAGGACTATCACGCACTCGATCTCATCATAGAATGCACCACAGATGCATGCAAATTTCAAGGAGAAGATAGACCCAAAGGAGGAGTACCACAATATAATACTCTTATGGGATACAATCAAGTAGGAAGAGGACGATTCAGAGGTCGAGGAAGAGGAAGATTCAACAGAGGAAGAGGATCGATTATATGTTATAATTGTAACCAGCCTGGGCATTTGGCGCGAGATTGTCAGAATACTTGTACAATGTGCACATATTGTAGACAACTAGATCATGCGATGAAAGACTATTTGCATCTGATCATGAAGTGGAAAGAAAGTAGGAACTAGAATGTCCATATGATAGCAGCAAAAGAGCGCGACGATCGACCTAGGGTAGTAGAAATTATGCGCGAAGGAGAAAGAACATGAGTTGATACGACATAACAAGGAACTCAGACTAACCAATGGGTCTAGAAAGCAATAGAACCTCCTTCGACATATGATCCTCAAAAAGAAAGAGACACATATAAGAAAGCAAAGAAGGAACTATTAGAAACAAAATGGGTAGCATCAACTTCACAACCTGTGTATGACCAGACACATGTGTTTAACATGCCTCCATCCTATGACCACTCGATGATAGAAAGGATAGTTGAGAAGGTAAGTACTCTAAAAAATTTCTTAAAGAGTTTCTTAGAACTAATGAAGGATGAAACCACATTGAACGTGCTACACATGATGATCGACTAGTGTGTGCAAGATAAAGAAGCATCAGTTGCACAACAAACATTTAACGAGGTACACCGCAAGAAAAGGACGAATAGGGAATTTTGACTTAATGCAGATGTAGGAGACTTTGATATGGACAATATCATCTTGGATATGGGACTTGATGTGAACGTCATTCTGAAGAAAACATGGGGAATGATGGGAAAACCAAAGTTGATATGGTCACCTATTCAACTTAGGCTAGAAAATCAACACAAGATTGTTCTAATTGGAAGACTGACATGGGTGAATGTTAACATTGACGGAGTGCGAAACACAACAGATTTTGAAGTAATTGAGATAGTGGATGGTAGTAAACCTTATCCAACATTTCTTGGACTTGATTGGGCTTTCGATAACCATACCATTATTGATATGAAAAAGAGACATGATTTTTGAAGTAGCAGACTTGAGAGTTATTGCGCCATTGGATCCCACGAAAGGAAGGTGATATGTGGAACCAGCAAGGGGGAAAAGAACTCGATAAAATTTACAATGTTACTATGTGATTGATGACTATATTAATCCTACTATTGAGGGTGTACTCAGTTGGTGAAGTATTAGTTCTTGCACATCAATTTCAGAAGAATCCCTGGAACAATGGCAACAAAGTCTACATGAAGTATCTATAAGGAGATGTGCTCGTATTACATGCTCATTACATTGGATTGGAGCTGAGGTATGTGATCCCCCAAAGTATGATGGAATAACAGATGTAGATCTTTTTGTAAAATAATTTGAATTGCAGATACCAGATCAACAAATATTGTTAGCTTTAGATATTTCACTGAAAGTGACTCCTGCAAGGTGGTGGGTTGCGCATAAGGATAGAATAGATAATTAGCAACAATGTAGAAGGTTGTTACAGGTCAGGTTTGAAACAAAAACTGAATATTCCACACATAATTATACCGGGTTGAGTTTTCCCACAGATCATCTTACATAATGCACTATGATATGGAGCACTACCTAAGAAAGAATGGATGAATTTGTTTGTACACACTCTGGACACAATCCCGAAGAACTGGTATTTAGACCTAGAAGTACGCAGAGGAACAACAGACCGAGAAGATTTGACTCGCAACTTCAAGGTAACTTTCAATTTTGAAGATGATGCCCCTTCAGTAGACACAACCCTGCAAATTATAAAGAACAATATCTTTACACCAAAAGATTCGACAATACCAACACCCTTAGGCAGTGTGCCTAGCTATTTTATGATTGTTCAAGAGGTTTTGCAATGCTATATTGTTGTTGGAGAAGACCAGGAGGACAAAGACCCGAGAAATTTGCAATTACCAAAAACCAAAGGAGAGTGCACATTAGAGGGTCCCGAGCTTGAATCTGTCGAGTATGAAAAGTCATTGAAAATGCACAAAGTGAATATTGGTACGAAGGATAATCCCAAGTTCGCAAACATTGGAGATTACTGGAATGAAGAAAATTTTGAGGAGATTGTTGATTTACTATGCAAATTCCGGGAATTTTTTCAAACTACATTTTCAGAAATGAAAGGGATTGTTGGGGAGCTAGGGGAGATGAAGATTCCTTTGAAGCTGGATGCCAAGCCAGTGAACCAAAGACCGTACCAATTGAACCCACTATATAAGCAGAAAGTGAAAGAATAAATAGATAGGATGTTGGAAGTTGGGATTATTGAACCTATCGCGGAGTCAGAATGGATCATCCCAATGGTGATTTAGGACAAGAAAACAAGTGGAATCAAGATTTGTGTGGATCTACGGAAATTGAATGATGCTTGCTTACATGACCCATTTTCTACATCGTTTACAGATGAAGTTTTGGAGGATGTAGGAGGACATGAAACTTACTCATTTACTGATAGATTCTTTGGGTATCACCAGATTAAGATTGTGCAGGAGGATAAGCATAAGAAAACATTTGCGATAGAATGGGGATGTTATCAGTATACAATCATGCCTTTTTGGTTGAAAAATGCACCAACAATATTTACTCGAGTTGTTGTCGCAACCTTTAAAGAATTCATTCATAAATTTATAAAAGTATTTTGGATGATTGGACAATGTTCAGTTTGTTAAAATACCATGTTGAAACTCTGTGCTTGATGTTGGACAGATGTAGACAGTTCCAGATTTCCTTGAAATTGAAGAAGTGTATTTTTTACGCACTGTTTGGAATCATGTTGGGTCATGTAGTATGTAAACAAGGACTTTTGGTTGATCTTGTGAAGATTGATGTTATTGTTGATTTTCCACCACTTACTTCAATGTGACAACTGCCAACAACATTGAGCCATACGAGGTACTACGGAAATTTTATTAGGGGATACATGCAAATCACAGACCCACTAGAAAAATTGCTAAAGAAGGAGGTCAAGTTTCAATGGAACGAGGAATGTTAGCAAAGTTTGGATACCTTGAAGAAAAAACTAGTTACCGCGCCAATTTTAGTATTTCCATATTGGAAGAAGGAATTCCATGTCCATGTAGATGCATCATTTGTAGCCTTAGGCATAGTTCTAGCTCAGCCAGGGGAAGGAGGTTTGGATCATCCCATTGCATTTTCCAGTAGAAAGTTGTTGACTACTGAACAAAATTACACTACTACAGAGCGTGAAGCATTGGCAATGGTGTATGCACTACAAAATTTTAGACATTATCTGTTAGGATCACATTTCAAGATGTACACTAATCATTCTGGGTTGAGATACTTAGTCAATAAGCTAGTTTTCGTGGGGGGGATATGCAGATGGATGTTATTATTTCAGGAGTATGATTTTGAAACTAGGGAAATTAAACATAGGACGTGATCATTTGTCGCACATATTAACAATGGAAGATGCGAAAAATTTGGATGACAGTATACCAGATGCCAACTTGTTTGTAGTACATATGGTCAATGATTACTTTACAAATATTTTTCAGTTTTCGACCACATGAGTACCCCACCCGACTTTACAATTGCACAGAAGAAACAGTTAGTAGTAAAGGCAAGAAACGATCATCTTATAGTGGTGAATTTGTATAAATTAGGCGCAAATGGTATTCTTCGACGATATTTATTGGAGCATGAGAGACCTATGATACTATCGGAAGCACATGAAGTATCAGCGGGAGGCCACTATGCAGGGAAAGCGATGGCTCATAAGATTTTGCACGTAGGACTTTTGTGACCCGCCCTTCGTACTGATGTTAAGGAGTTTTTTCAAACCTATGATGTCTGTTAGGGAGTCGGGAAGCCATCCAGAAGAGACGAGATGCCTTTGATACCACAGGTTACGTTACATGCTTTTGATAAATGGGCAGTTGATTTCATTTGCCCAATCAACCCACCAACAAAAAGTTCAGGAGCATGATATATAATCACTGCAACATATTACTTGACCCAATGGGATGAAGCAGATGGGATGAAGCAGAACCTGTCAGAGACTGCTGCGTGATTTCTATTTGAAAATGTTGTTACAATGATTGGATGCCCGAGAATATTTATGAGTGATCAGGGAACACATTTCTTGAATAAAACAATTGTTGCTTTGACAAAATGATTTCAGATCTATCACCAGAAGAGCACACCTTTTCATCCTCAGACAAACAGAATAGTGGAAGCATTTAACAAGATCCTAGAGAATGCATTGACGAAGATATGTAATGTAAATCAAGATGATTGGGACCTAAGGATTCCTATAGTACTATGGGCATATCGGACTACATGTAAAAAGTTGACAGGACATACACCATTCTGATTAGCATATGGTCAGGAAGTAGTTATGCCTATGGAGTTCATTGTGTCGAGCCTGCACATTGTCGCACTAACAGAGCTCGCAGATTCCGACGCAATAGAGAAAATTCTATCAGAACTAGTGGAACTAAAGGAAGATTGCTTCATCATAGGATTTCATCAGCAAGTTGAGAAAGAATGAAAAAATGCATGGCATGATAAACATATTAAACAAAAGAATATCTAGATGGGAGACCTAATTTTTCTCTATGACAACAAATTTTTACAGCACCATGGAAAGTTCCAAATGCACTGGTTGGGTTTGTATGTCATAAGATTTGTGACAGAGGCGGGTGTTGTTCAATTAGAGAAATTGAATGGGAAATCATGGAAGGACTGGTCAACAATAGTCGGCTGAAATTGTATAGGGACAATCGTCCTTCCGCGCACTAGCTCGAATGCAAAATATGTGTACCATAGTATCTGTATAATAAAAAAAAGAAAATAAAAAGCAATAAAAGAGCTTGAGGCAAGCCACAATAAACATTTGAAGAGACAGGAGACTTGAAGTTCTGAATCGGACATTGGTTAAGGAGTCAAATTAGTAGAAAAAGATATGAACAGGAAAATGTCGTGGAAAGGCAGGAGAATTGAACTGCACACAAAAAGGAGAATTGAAGAACCAAGATAAGGACCTGCGCAAAGGATGAGAAAAACATTAAATATAAAACATAATGACGAGACAACGAGAACCCGTAGTCATAAATGAAAAGCACAAACAAGATTTTGATAGGCTGGAAAATGTAGACCATGATCCGCCGAAAATATGAATTTAATGCAGAATCTGGAAAGAATTAAATGTGAATACAAATGGATGGGACTGCAAATTTTGGCACGGAGAGGAAGATAACAACTTGTCACAACCTATGAAAGAATACAAGGGGTGACGAGAAAGGGTTATTGTTACGTAGACATTCAAAGAGAACAAAGAGCCAGAGAAGAACGGAGTGAGTTGCAGATAGAGTCGAACTACAGAGAGATATGGCGCCACCAAAGACAGGAGCATCCACATTGCAAACTAATAAACCACATAGTAAATAGACATCAACATCGATGTAAGAATATACTCCCAGAGTAGATACATCAAATATAGTAAACTTTCCCAAGGATAATGTGGCACCTAGGAAGCCAACAACAAAACCAGTCAGATTGCCCAAGGAGACAAAATATGACCTGGTCACACTGGTGATTCCACCTGGGGTCACCGTTGAGGGAGATATGTTGGGCGTAGTAGGAAGCCTCAGATTTTCAAACCATGAACTTGCAGATAAAAAGAAGTTCCCAGAGTTAGCGTCATAGAATTACATGTGCACATCACTCATACCAGACTCATTTGTACTCACAGTAAAGCCGCAAGAATGGGAAGCGGGACTACAATGAACAAACATATTGAACCTATTGGAGATCCCACATTTTGGTCTAAGCACAGAAATCAACATCTACATTAAATAATTGTTAAGTTGAGTCCATGGAGGGTTCCTATGGTTGGATAGGGCAGTGTTGATTGACACCCATCTCATTGCATGAATCATAAGATTTTTGTCAGCAGAGGAAGACCCACTACCTCTGTTCATGGACAAGACTCATGAGAAAGCACTAGCAGATAGGATAAAGGAAAAATATGGCACGCACAGAGGAGCACATGGATTGGACGTATCAAGTCTAAATGATGATTTTGTCAGGTTTGTGACGCAGGTGTTGGCTTGCAAGTTACTCATGAAGTGTCGCAAAGATCAGGTGACAACAAGAGTAATAGCAGTAGTAGAGAAGTGCACAACATGAGTCCATATGAACTGGGCAACATTATTGGTAAATTAGTTCTTAACTGACTACAGGGAAGCACAAGAGAAAGGGATAAAGTTTAATTATGCTTGGTTGTTGATTTTAATTGCATTAGTTCCATGAAGGGAGCTGGAAGAAACTCAGTTCTTGGAAGGTATGCAACAATTGTTCCTAGCAACAAGATATGTTTTGTTATGGCATATTGCACTCAAGAATAGGCAGATGGATAACAACATCACCTTTTACGTATATCAGGAGAAAATCTGGCAATGCATTGAGGACACACTACGCATTCTACCTCTGATACTTGAAGCCTAAAAAGAAATTGTGTGATTCAAGGAAGGATCGTACCATATGTATATTCAAGCGAAGAGGGATTAAGATCAACCATGGTTTTAGACTAGCTACAGACTGACAGAAAAGGATTTCAACTAGATTTTCAATGACTGGGAAGCAGAGTGGAAAACTCGAGTGACAAAAATAGCGCAAAAGGAGACCCAACAACCAGAGAAGGATCAAGAAGAAGCACATGAACATGAAGAACAAGGGAATGATGCAAATGACATTGAAACAACATCGCATACTAGAGAGAAGAGAAAGGAGCACCTTAAGGAGCGCTCAACACATAAACCTAAGAAGTGGAAAGCCTTCAAGGAAGTAGCGACCCAAGCCTTGAATGAGGATGACTTGGAAAAGATCGAGGATCAAGTCAAAGAAGTAATTAAAGAATCATTTCTGTGAGCTGAGCAAAAACAAGAGGAAATGCATATGAATGGGTAGGCCTAGATAGCTACACTGCGCCATATTTTGGAATCAACTTGGATAGTGTCGGTTCGAACAACTGAAGAAGAATAGATAGAGAGCACAGCCAAAACAAAAGAGTCACGAGCGACAACATCAAAACCACCATTAGCATCAGGAGAGCACTACATCATGAAGATATCAATAGGGGCCATAGAGTTCCCCACAACATAAATGCACAAGCATGCACAAGAATTAAGCCATATTGACTTAGTGTTGTCACAACTACTGGTGAATGTGTTACACAGCTTGCAGACAAGTGTTGCATGGGAGATATAGTTGTGCATAGAGTCGAATTCTACGAAGTTGGCCAAAGTAAATGCAGACAATGATGCACTACAGGAAAAGTATAGTAAACTCATGTTGGAAAGGGATGAGTTCCTGCAGAAGACAACACGATTACAACAGACAATGCGGGAGGTATACAACTTCTCAAAGGTACCAATGGAAGTAGATACTCTGTTGGAAGAGAAAGTAACAAGATAAGCAAAGCCATTCAAGGTTTTCATGCAAAGATAGTAGATCTGGAATCTCGCACGATGCCAAGTACCCCGCCAAAGAAAAGGGAGCAACAAAAGAAGACAACAATGACGACCATGGAGAGAATTAGGAGCGTAGATGAGGAATGCACAAAGTTGTATGAAGAGAGTACACAAGTGTGGACTCAATTGTTGGAGAATGTAGAGCTACAAGCATTAGAACAGAGGCTACAAATTGCGCAGGAGAAAGCACAAAAATTCAAAGAAACAATGAGCACTCTGACACCCGCGGAACGGATGACTTCCATAGTTGAGAACAAGCAATTGTACCTCGAGATCAACCAAATAAGAGTTGAACAACAAACTATCGCACAAAATCTTGAGCCGCTATAGGAGGAGGGCTTTCGAGTGACAGAAGAACTTGCAAATGCACAAGGCATAGTGAAGCAAGCAGTACAAGACAGTGTAGAGAAATTAAAGACCCCCATTACCACATAGACAACAGAGGGGATTTTGATGCAAGAAGAAAAAACAAAGGAGAAAGTTGCAACTGAAAGGGAAACTTTTGAGAAGTTCATTGTGACATGGAAGGGAGAGCAGTAGAAGGCCTAAGTGGCTAGGGACAAGCCACAAGTGAGTGTTGGGGGCCTATTGGGACATGATTTTGGGATCTATGTAGCGTGCAATTGTTTGGTCAGGTTCGGGTTCTTTAATGCTTTAATGCATGATTCACACATAGCGTTATTGGGATAGGACTTTGGAACCAGTTTTGGGATCTTCACAGCACACGCAAAAGGAAAGACAACTGGTGCACTTTCGAGACCAACGTACACAAAGGAATGAAGACTGTTGAAGCCATTAGACATTTTGGGTCCATTGATACGGGCTAAGCCCTATTGTAATTGTATAACTATGTCAGGGTTCTGGGATAGAGAAGTAGATAAGTGTGAGATGAGTGGAAGTATTGAATGTATGTGAGATATGTAAGAGAGAAGAGCGACAAATATATAGAGAGATATAGGAGAACGCCAATGGCATGATGTATGAGCGCAGTGTGCATACTTTGTAAGGGATGATTTTGAATAATATAATAAGAAGTCGACCATTGTGGACGTAGCCCATCTTGGGTGAACCATGTTAAATATGGTGTCTCTATGTCTTGATGTGTTTGTTGTTTTTTTTATTGCGAACATATGATGTATATCTGTTACTTTGAATATGTTACATGTTCTTATGTTTTTGTGCACATGATATAAGGTATACTGAAGTAATGTTAAGTATAATGGTTATGAGGACTGCCTCCCATCCGTTCATCACTATGGAAACCTAGTTCTTGCAGTTCTCATAGATACCTCAGGTGAGACTTCACCTGCTTGTAGGTGATGTCGAAAGGGACGATATCTGAGGGCTTTGCTGGTGAATTAATGTTGACCCATGGGTCTGGCCACTACGCGCCAACAAGCGCCAATATGACTATAGGCACTCATATCTATACCAAGGTGACGCCAAATATGTATGTGTGAGGGTGACATGGAGAACTAGCATGGCATTGGGAGGGAACTTGTCGATACCTAGTTCGAGGAGTCATTTACTAATGCGTCAAGGGACCCACTTTAGTCGTAGGGTGAACAAAGTACAAGATCATTAAATCAACGACTCAGATTAAATTATCCTTTTCGATCGGATGATTGACATGATGTGAGCATGATTCTATCGAGTGTCGAGTGAAGGTGGTAGTGATGTGGAAAAATGACGTGGCACTGGATTAACACGTGGAAATAGTTTATTGGTCAATGACTGAAATGTCATGTCAATAGTTCCACGAGCACAAGGAGAGAGATGGACCATCATATCACAAAATCGACGGTCCATATGTGTTTGTTTATTTGTTCGGAAGGCCAATAGTGGTTGAGGTAGAACACCTATCGGGTGCCAGGTAAGGCGAGCAAATGTGCTAGACTAAAGTGTTGGCCGATTCAAACGATGGTCAATGGGTCCATCAGTCGTTTGTTGATCGGTGAGAAAACTGCATCACATGACAAATCAACACTACAAAACCTCCCGATGACCGACGAGCATGCAACTTGAGGTGTGACGTGGATTTTTTGTATCATGTTGCAGATGATGACATGGCAATGCCACTCGACATATGGTGTGGCCAGTACTTATCTTTCACTCTAACAAAGGGAGCATACAAATGATGATGTGGCAAAGGTATGGACGACACGTGGAATCTTATATAAGTGATTTCCCTCACATCCCCAACACTGTATAGGTGGTTGCCTTGGCCTTTTCCCAAATGAATATGCTATCCTAGGTTCATTTTGGGTTGATTGTCCTTGTTTATTTGCTTGAGTGTTGTTCTTGAAAAAGGGTGGCTTAAAACCTTTATTCCTTTGATCATTTTTACTATTCATCTTGTCATTCCAATTTTTTTGGAAAACTAACCTTCCTTTGCTTTTCTCTCCTTATGGCCTCCTCCAAAGTTTTGGGGTTATCATATTGTATTTTTTCACTATAGAAGGAGGGTATCCCACTCATAAACCTTTGGATTTTTACCTTATTATCCTTTATGAAACCAACATACTTCAACAATTTAAAGAGTCTCTTCTCGTATTCATCCATTGCCATGCTTCCCAACTTGAGTTCAAATAACTATTTCAT
>JZKD02S1642498.1:121777-136238 GCA_000966675.3 Picea glauca
GTGGTCGTCCCTTTTGGCATCAATGTCACCAACATGACATAAATGAGAAGAGAAGAAGATCTCCCCTCCCCAAACCAGATCAAACAATTAAATGCATGCTGGAAAGAGAAAGTTAAGAACCTACGTCTCATTTTCCTATCATGTGAACAAGTCGTATCAAAGAAAGAAGAATTATTCAAAAAACTGACCAAAATAGACTTAGCCGGAAGTACCAACGAGGTCCAAGACCCCAAATTAATCCTCAACTCCTTGTTTTTAACCAAGCAAGCCTTCGATGAACAAATTGATATTTTTAAGGGGTTGTCTTTAAAAAAGTTTTACGACATCCTTGAATATGACGAGGATGATGTGGACAACTGGCTAGTGGACTATTTGGTAAAAAATCAAGAAATTGAATAGGCTTTGCGTAATCTTTCTATCGATCTAAGGGAATTAGAAATGAAGCTTTTCAACATAAAAATCCGACATGAGATCAATGTGGCCCCCATGAGAAACTACATTGAAGAATGGCTCCAAAGGGCAATCGATAAGCTCACCGACGAAGGGCAACAAGTGCTTGGCACGATTTCAGTAACTGTCGACGAGAGCAATAAAAAGGCATCAACAAGCAAATAACAAAGGGGGAGAGAGATACCATCATAGTAAGTCTATATTGACCACATCCTGCTTTCTTTATTAATCCAATTATTCCACCTCTTTAAATAGAAATGTCTAACCAAAGACTAATAACTTCCAATTTCTTCTTTTCAGGTCTTGCTGTCTACCATCGCCCACTTCTTCTTTCTACAGTCCTATTTCTTGTACTTATTTCTTTTATGGCCCGCGAGAGCCCCAATTCCAATCTATATGACAAACACATTTAAATTTCGAGGAATATGTAACAAACATTATTATTGTTTGAGAAATTTCAAAGAAAACTATTTCGGGAACAATCTTGACGGTGCCTTGTAACCCTATTTTCATAATGCAAAGTTAGTTCTCTTTATGCATGTTGGTCATCTTCTTTTATAATTATGTGTTCATAAATATTTATCTTGAACTATGTTAGATGTCAGGAAATTGTGTTTATTTAATTTGAATGTTTAATGTGTGTGATTCCTAGTCCTATTCTCCATGAACCTTTATTTCAAAAAACAAAAAAAAAACCATTTTCTATCGTTTTATATTGCTTTAAGTCATTACAACAAACTTTCTCTAAGTTCCACATTTGAACTATACACGCCCTAGGAAAAACTTAAAGAGGAGTACCACATCTATAAAAACATAGTAGGATTGACATCCTCGTTAGGTTGTCGTTTTGGTCCTAACAGATTCAAGGGTCAATAGACTTGTAAATACATCTGCAAGAATATCTGCAGAAATAAAAACCTTCAAATTTTTTTATCATTGCCAAAAAACAATCAACTAGATAGACATGTTATAAATATATCAGTTGGTACTATACTGAACTGTCATAGGCATCTTACAAATATTTCAGTTCTTACAAATATTTTAGTTGGATAGGCATGTTACAAAGATGCCCTCTTCCTGAAGAGAAATTGCAAATCAACCTTTGCAAAGTGGGCTTCTTGTTCATAGACAACAGTTTCAGGAAAAGGGCATCTTCCTCTGTCTCGACACCTTCTTTTCACACAGTTTAAATTAACTTCAATGAGCTGAAAACTCATGAAAATAAACAATCATGTTAGGCGTGTGTTAATATATAGAAAAAACTAGCAAACACAAAGGTCACACAAGAAGATCAAAGAATCTTTGACACTGAACACATTTTCAAAAAAAAATATATGGGTTTTTTTGCCACCACACATAACTTTATTTATCCTAACACATATAGAGACATACAAGGCAGATGATCTGTTTAATAGAATGAAATGGATGTTGCTTACATTGTCCATGAGAAAAATTAAAGAATTGACTATGGAAATTGAAGTTAACTCTAAATATTGGGATGAAAATAAGTTGGAAGTATACAAAGATAATTATAAATGAATTTCATAAATACATTAAAGAGATAAAACCTACAATGTAGGAACGAAAATTTCCAAGATGGCAAGTCAAACTCCAACAATATATCAAGTTACAAGTGATGGAGATATCTGTGCTTTTTAGTAGCTATCTGTTGCATTACTGGTAATAGGAAAAATTACATAATTTTATTAAGAAAATAAAAGCAAGATGGATTATGCAAAACACAATATAATTAGAATGAGAATACTTTCAAAAACTAAATGGTTTCAATGCCAAAATTGCTCTAGGAGATTAACGCTCGGGCGCCTTCTCTTTCCGAAATGAATGTGAGCCGTCGATCAGTTTCCAATGTGCGATTTGGGCAACCTTGACACTTTAGCGTCCCTGCTAAAGTTTTACCAACCTGCCAATTTTAGAACTCCCCTGGCCCTATTTAGCGATGGAACAAATTTCTTACAAAATGACTTTCTCGCTAATTACTTGTTGACCCGATATTAATATAATATTATCATTAACTAATTCAGGAATTCGAGACTCCGGCTCTTTGGGGCTCCGGGCTTCGGGGGAACTGTGTTTGTTCTAGAAGGAAAACTCTCGGAGTGACATTCTCCCGGAGTCATGTAGCAGCGTAACGTCTTATGGCTGATGTGTCGTAGAGTGCCACATGTCCTTTTCTACATGGATACCACCTGTCTTGCCTACTGCTTGCCATGTGTCCACGACAGTTTCCCTGTGTCTTCGGTACTTCAGGCTTCTCATTCTCCCACGGTCTGTCTATACCTGTGCATTTATTCCCATTCCAACCCGGTAGGGACTACGCTGCCATGCAACAATGGTTTATAATTAACTTTCATATTCCCTCATTTTTATTTAATCAAATTGATTTACCACATGTAATATGATTAAATCATAGATCCCTGCATTTATTTCCATTCCAACCCGATAAAAACTACGCTGCGACACAATATTGGTTTATAATTAACTTTCATATTCTCTCATTTTTATTTAATGAAATTGATTGACACATTTAATATGATTAAATCATAGATCCCTCAAGAAGATTAGAACCAAACCAAAGTCCCCGTGACTTTTCCCTTGTTTCAATGGATCTAACCTTTAATATTCAAATTAAAGTGGAGCTTTAATTATAATCTTTTTCGTGATTTTGGTCCCAAAAAAACTTTTTTGGTGATTAAAAGTTAAAAAGGGTCGTCCATCGCAAAGATCGAGGAAAGTTTTGGAGGGCCATCATCAATCGTGGCGCGAGGGGAAGGGTCATCGGATTAGAGGAGAAAGAACACAGGAGGTGAGAAAGGGTCAAGTCGGCTAAAATTAGATTTAGGTCTAACTATAAATTGGAGGCTACATAATTCGGCTAAAATTAGAGTTAGGTCTTACTATAAATTGGAGAATACATAATTCGACAGTTTATTCGTTATTTTGCGCTTGCGGGTTCCGGCGTCTCTCGGGTTTTATTCGTCTCTGGTTTAATATACTTTGGCGCGCGACTTTTCTTCTCAGGTATGTTGTATTCTCATTCCGTCCTTCGTATTTGAAAGGCTTTTATAGCAAGGTGGTCTTGAAGAGGTGTTTAGGTGTACTGTGAAGTCCTGTTGGGTTCAGGCGCGGGATTGATATCCAAACAAAAACAGGGAATGGAGCAGACGATTTTATTGGCGTTTCTGGGTTTTTTTTCTTTATTTTTTCTGAAATATTCTTGTGGGGTTTATACTTTTTGTTTGCTGACTTCTGGTGTAGGGAGGGTCGTAGTTGCTGCCTGATTGTTCTTGAATTATTTTTTGTGCCCCAGGGTTTGAGATCTTTATTTTATCAACTAGAGTTCTCCGTGACCCTGATCTGTTCCCTTTCTTTGATAATGTTTTGAAATAGTACATATTTTTGATGCCCTAGGGTTTGTAGTCGCTGTTCTAGCAATTTGAGTTCTCCCTGAAACTCTGGGCTGTTCCCCTTTTAGAGTGTTTTTCATGTTTCTTAGGTTCTGTTTTTTCTCCTTTAATATCTAGGGTTTCCTGTGGATGTTTTCCGTTGTGTTTTTTGTAATGCATATGTGACTTGGAATGTGAGGGTTTTTTTCCAATAGAATGATTATTTAAGGAGTTTCGTAATATTTATATTTATTTCTGGTTTTTGGTATTTTGGGGTTTCGGCTGTGATGGCGTTTGTGGGCTTGGCTGATATCTTCGTTCTTTTGGCTATTGAAGCAGATCGCTTTCTACCTTGCTGATTGTTAATTGCACCTAAACATGGCTCGTACGAAGCAGACAGCTCGTAAATCGACCGGAGGAAAGGCTCCAAGGAAGCAGCTGGCAACAAAGGTAATGCTTCTTATTTATTTATTCATTTTTCATTCTTCTGGGGTCACGTGGCTTTCAATGTCTATTACTTCGAATGTATTCTGAAATACTTCTCTGTTCTAGGCTGCACGTAAATCTGCTCCTACAACAGGTGGTGTTAAGAAGCCTCATAGATATCGCCCTGGTACAGTTGCTCTTCGGTATGTGCACTTGATTTGAATTTGTTACTAATGCCTTCCGATTATGCTCTTTGTTTCTATTGCCTTATTCTGTGTACTATATGTGTCTAATTACAAATTATCTAATAATACAGAGAAATTCGCAAGTACCAGAAGAGTACTGAACTGCTTATTCGAAAGCTGCCCTTTCAGAGGCTTGTTAGGGAAATTGCCCAGGACTTCAAGGTAACACTTTACTTTTTACAGTAGTCAAAAGAACTCAGTAAGGGGTATCCACAGCTTAATTTTTGACCCACTGTGCACCAAGTACACCAGAGACTGTGTGGCTTTTTTTAATTGTTATTTATTCTTTTGTAGACGGATCTGCGTTTCCAAAGCCATGCAGTGCTAGCTCTCCAGGAGGCTGCAGAGGCCTATCTTGTGGGTCTGTTTGAGGATACCAACTTGTGTGCCATCCATGCAAAGAGGGTGACCATCATGCCTAAGGATATTCAGCTTGCAAGGCGTATCCGCGGGGAAAGGGCTTAAGATTGACTTTGATGGGAGGGGATATGTAACAGATAAAGTTTTTGTGTTTGAATTTCTGTATTTTGTATATATATTTGATATTGACACCCTTTTCAGAAACGGATTGTAGACTGCTGGATTTTGTCGTATTAATTGATTTTAATTGGAGTTTAATGGAGATTATGTACATGAAATAAATTGGCTTTTTATTAAAGTCGAACTTGTGAGTTAATCGTGATTGTTTTATTTATTTTTGTGATTAAATTTTTACCATTTGCTTTGCTATCTTTATGGTGATATCCGAAAAAGTATCTGTATTAAGATTGAAGCGTAGAACATTCCGTTGATACTCTGCATTTTTACTGACAATATGACGTTTTATTTGTTTATGTTTGCTGGAAACCGTAGTGCTTGATAAGTGATTTTGTAGTTTGCCGTATTCTAGTATTAATTATGATTCCGTTCCTATGCTGTGTTGAGATATAACGCTGTCATTCTGTATACACGCAAATGTTTAGACTGTTCAATGTTTATTTCACTGGATTTTAAAATTGAACAAAAAATGGATTGGCTACTATCAATTTGAAGCTTTGTGCTGTTGCTTTTCACCCATAAATAGTAATTAATTTGTCATTTATATAAGTGGGAATGACAGATATTTTAGTGAGAGGGTTCTCAACCTTTTACAGCCAGCAAACATTCATGGCTTTTTGTCTGGCTTTGGATTTGAGATCATTGTTATGATATGGACGAAATTTTAGCTTAATGTATAGGTTTTACCATTCCTTACGGTAATTATTTTTAATCAATCGCGGGGAGTCAGTTACGTGGTCCTTTAATTCAAGGATTATTGGGTTCATGTTAGGGGGGTATTGTTCTTGCTTGCATCAATGGTACACAAGTTAGATTGAAGATTACTTTTTTGTTTGTACAGAGGTTTGTAGGACTGTTTTCTTATTTGTCAATTCTTTGAGCCTAGGCATTTGTTCCAATTCCAACTTTAAAGTTATGTCTTGAAGCAATTTTATTTTATCTTCAACTTCCTCTAGTCTCTAATTGTTGCTTACCACATTGATTTTTATCTACATTTTGTTTGCACTTGATTTTTATCTACATTTTTTTTTGCATGCCAGCCTTTGAAACAATCATTTGTTTTTAAATCCCCCTACCCTTGTATTTTTATCTTCCTATTCTTTTTTCCATCCCGTCCATTTCCTCGTACAAAAGTAGAGGCATTCTTGATCTTCATCACAGTACCTTTCACATTATAATATTCCTTTTCGGACATCAGCTTTTTCATAAACAGTGAACCGATTGGAAGGCCTGTAAGAGTTATTAATCCTTACAATCTCTATTCAAATCGAACGTCTATCGTCTAATAGTGTTCCTCGCTTCCAGACTTAAATTTACTTCATTACCCTTCAGATATCCTTGTTTCCAGACTTGAATAAATTTAATCACTTCATTATTCCTATAGATATCCTTGCTTCCAGACTTACACAAATTTACTTTATTACCCTGAAGATATCTGTGAGACTGCGGAGAGGCGATGGGGAATCCTACGAAGAATGAGCTTCAGATTATTCTATATGTTATACTACATGCTTCGGGTATCCCTATCTTGATAATTTGGAAACAAATTATCGCCCACAATGATTGATATGGGATTGCAAGGAGATTTAGAGCCATTAATATGACATTACGACCTTGCCATGCACTAGTTTTTTTTTGGAATTTGCATTATACTATAACTTTGACAGTGGTCTTTTGTCGGAATTTGCGTTATACTATAACTTTGACAGTGGTCTTTTGTTGGAATTTGCATTATACTATAACCTTGGATTCATAGGAATTTGCAATATACTATAACTTTGGATTCATATTTGTTGGAATTTGCATTATACTGTAACTTTAAATACTGTAATTTGATTTATATTTCATGGGATGCGGCAATAAGTAATACCGATGCATTTATTTTCATCATTCTTGGATGTCAAAGACAGGTCTTGTTTGCCATTCTGCTTGTTGGGGAATTTAACAATTGCAAAACCTGATAGAATATTTTAAATTCAAACTTTCTACTGTTTTGTGAAATATATAAAATAACTCGCCCAGGTTTCTTGTGGGAGCGATCAGAAGACCATATGACACCACCAGGAATAAATTTTAAGACCATATGACAGCACACAACCAGGAATAAATTTTAAAACCATATGACACCACACAAGGAATAAATTTTGCCAGTCCCCTATAATTGAGTCCAGGAAGGAGTCCCCTATCATTGAATCCAAGAAGGGGACCATCAATTGATTGTCATTAGTGAGGGACAATTGATTGTTATTAGTGAGGGACATACCTGTTGAGATTTGGGTATCGACATACTCGTTGAGATTTGGGTACCTTGGAAAGTGGTTCCTTTGTATTTGTGAGTTTCTCAACACGATAGGGAAATTTGGGTACCTTGGAAAGTGGTTCCTTTGTATTTGTGAGTTTCTCAACACGATAGGGAAATGTTTGACTTTTATGCTTTTTACTTCGTCTAATTTTACTTTGGCTTAGGAGATTTAAGTCAAAAGTGAAATATATCACTTGAGATGAGATCTCACCCTTCGTTTATAGATGGTTAGATGTGATCTTAGCCATTGATCTCTAGGTTTGGTCCACTGATGGTTAAAGAGGACGCAAGGGCAAACGAGAGACATTCATTGTTCACTTGAATTGTAGAGTGAAAAAGAGAAGAGAAGTGTGAGAGAGGGTTTGAAGGAGTACGCTAGGGTGCACTTGTTCATGGCAGGTGAAACTAAGCTTGGAGCTTCATTCATGGTGTTGTTGCGTGTTTGCTTGATGGAGGGTGCAACCTTGGGATAAGGGCACATGCTTGCAAACACATGTTGGAGAGGAGCTATCTTAGATTTGATTGGTGGAGAGTTTAGAGAGCACACCAAGGACAAATGGGGTGAAAGGGTTTCTCAATCAGCCAAGGGAAGGTCAAGAGCACACTCATCTTCAAGCTTGGACAAGGAAGGGAGGGTGCACTTTTAAGGGCACATTCTTCAAGGAACCAATTGGAAAGCTTTAGAGGAGCTTGCAAAGTGTACATGTTTCTTTGTATTATCTTTCTTGTTGGTTTTACTACTTGAAGAACTCCATATATACATCATCTCAAACTGGTTTTTCCTTGGGGGTTTTATCCAGGGTCATGTTGACCAAAAACCCATGTGTTCATTTTTCATGTGTTTAGTTATTTATCAGCTGTAAAACAGTGAAAAGATATAGAAGAGTATTGTTTTTTTAAGGTTTATGCATGTGCTAACTTTGGTTACTGAAACACTTGCTAGGGCACCTTAAAAGAGCATCCAATCATTCATTTGAAGGGATATTTGAGGGGAGATTTTTCAGATGTGTTTGCTGTTCTAACAGCAAGTACAGCGTTGAAACCTTGCACTTAGAGCCCAACAAGAGGTCAAGCTTGATGGAGGGTGCAACCTTGGGATATGGGCACAAGTTGCAGAGACATGTTGGAGAGGAGCTATCTTAGATCTGATTGGTGGAGAGTTGAGAGAGCACACCAAGGACAAATGGGGTGAAAGGGTTTCTCAATTAGCCAAGGGAAGGTCAAAGGGTACACTCATCTTCAAGCTTGGACAAGGAAGGAAGGGAGGGTGCACTTTTAAGGGCACATTCTTCAAGGAACCAATTGGAAAGCTTTAGAGGAGCTTGCAAAGTGTACATGTTTCTTTGTATTATCTTTTTTGTTGGTTTTACTACTTGAAGAACTCCATATATACATCCATCTCAAACTGGTTTTCCTTCATGTTGACCAAAAACTCATGTGTTCATTTTTCATGTGTGCTTAGTTATTTATTAGCTGTAAAACAGTTGAAAGATCTAGAGAAGTATTGTATGTTTTAAGGTTTTTATGCAGATGCTAACTTTGGTTAGTGAAACACTTGCTAGGGCACCTTCAAAGAGCATTCAATCATTAGTTTGAATGGATATTTAAGGGCAGGTTTTTTAGACTTGTTTGCTGTCCTAAAACAACAAGAAGGACAGCTTTGAAACCTTGTACTTAGAGCCCAACAAGAGGTCAAGCATGATGGAGGGTGCAACCTTGGGATAGGGGGATTTAGCATGCTGAAAAATCCTTGGGACACTTGGATTATATGTAAATAATCACTCAAATATGCAGATCTAACAATTTCTTGCTGTATTTTGGACAAATATCCTTGAAAAATATTATCAAAAAGAGTCATTTCATAAAATGTTTAGACTACAATTTTCAAACAAAATTTATTAAATCACCATCTAATGAAGGACTTACACATGCCTTTGAACGCAAGCGTTGTGGCCTTGAGTGGAGCCCGGAGTTTTGTATTGTTTCATTTTCGTCCAGGTGCAGCTTGGTAATGAAAGTTGCATGTATTGTTTCTCTTTAAGTAAACTTCGAATTCATTGGACAAGAAATATGTCGGTAGCTGTTCGTAGATCGAAGTGGGCCATAAAAAATATGGTAACCATTATGCTCGGAACAGTAGTGCCATACGTTATGCATCGAGCGCGTTAAGTACACGGCATGCATGGTTGGTTAGGCTTTTACATGCCATGCCTTATTCCTGGGCGATCACTAATCACCCAGCCACAGAGCATTAACTGCTGCGTGGGATGGTGATTGATTGTGTGCTGTGTGCAATGGTGATTGATTGCAAAGTCTAAATGTTTGATTTTTTATTGATTTGATTTTGTATTTATTTTTAATTGATTTTTCATCTTTTCAATGTAATTTTTTTAATGTCATGCATTAAAAATATTCTAATTTGTGCTCATTAAGGTTGGTGGATATTTTCTAATAAGGTTCTGATATTCAATTATAAAATTGATGATATTGATGATATTTTAGGTAGAACTTTTAGTTTTTATAAAATTGATGATATTTTAGTTAGAATTTTTAGTTTTTAATAATCATGAAAAAGTTACTTTTAATTAGAGGTTATTTTATTTTTAAGTTAAAGGCCTTATTTTAAGGGAAAGTTCTCTTCCACTCTTCTTCATTATTTAAGAGCAAATGAAAACTTGCCATTTATTTGTCAGAATTTGATAAACACATTTGAGGATCTTTATCATAGATGGATCCATACCATGAAAAGAAGATATTATTTGGGGACTTGTGATCAATGCTATAGCCAACCCAGTTAGAATCAGTGAACTTGATGAGGTTCAATGTGGAGTCTGTTGAATAGTGAATCCCAAAGGTGATGGTGCCCTGCACGTATAAAATGATATGCTTTGCAGCCTTCCAATGTAGCTCATGCAACTTCTGCATGAACTTGAAGACTGCAACAACTGCATAGGAGATGTCTCATCTAGAGTGTGTGAGATACAATAAGCTCCCCACTAGCTGTCTGTACAGTGTGTTATCAACCAGTGGAGTGTCTCCGCCATCTTCAAGTCGGACTCCTGATAGGAAATGAGTCGGAGTAGACTTGGCCTGAGACAATTTGATGCATGATGTATTTTGACTGATCTTGAGTCAAATGAAGAAATGTAGCGGACCCATGTCCGTCATCAAGAACTTGATTGTAACAATCGCTGAAGTCGAGCAATCAATGATCAACAAATCATTAACATACAAAAATAGAAGTAGGAGTGAGTCAGCCGCCCCGAGCATGTAAACATTCAGGTTTGACTTACAACATACACAATTTTTGTGACAATAGGTAGGAGTCCATCTTGGCATACCATGTCCTCAGAGCTTTCTTAAGGCCATAGATGAATCCTGCATAAATCCTCGGGGCTGCTCCATATAGATCTCCTCAGAGAGATCAACGTGAAGAAATGCATTCTTCACGTCCATCTGATGGACTTCCCATCCCTTGGCTGCCACAATGGCAAGTGTCAAATGTATGGAATCCATCTTCACTATTGGAGCGAAGGTCTCATCATAGTCAATGCTATGCACCTGTTGAAAGCCTTTGGCAACAAGCCTGGATTTGTATTTTCTAATCTATCCATCCATTGTGCTTTTGTATTTTGTATTTTCTAATGCCATGCATGCTCATTATCTCTGACAAAGGGAAGAACAAAGGTGTCTGCATACCACTGTTGAGGTACATGCAAGACACTTTACTCAAATTGGACACTTTGCTCAATGATGAGTCGGTTTGAGGAAAGATCAATAAGTATGTATCCTTTTACACTGTCGGGGTATCCAACAAATATACACTATGTGCTTTGTGGATCAAGTGTCTTCCTCTTTTCAGAGGGAATCCGAGCCCATGCATGTGAACTGAAAATACGAAAGTGGGTCACTTTCAGTTTGAGGCCGCTCCAAGCCTCGCAAGGGGTCTTATCCTTGACAGATCTATGGGAATATCTGTTTTGGATGTAGGTTGCACAATTAAGTGCTTCGGCCCATAATCTCTGTGGAAGTGACTTACATATAGTATGAAAGATGCAATCTCTTTTAGAGATCTGTTTTTCGGCTCAAAAACTTCGTTTTGTTGTGGAGTATAGGGAACTTTGTGCTGCAACTGAATCCTTGCCTCATGACAGAGATTATGGATCTCATGGTTGACATACTCTCCCCCGTTATCAGTTCAAAGGATTTTGATTTTCTTTCCTGACTGTGTCTTAACATGGGCTTTGAAATCTTTGAGGTGTTGAAAGACCTCTGATTTTTTCCTGAGAAAGAAAATCCATGTGAAGCGTGAGAAATCATCAACAAAAACGAGCATGTACCTTGCTTTGCTTATTGATGGATGCGGAAAAGGGCCCATGAGGTCACTGTGGATCAAATCTGAAGGAGAGGAAGCCCTCTGTGTCTTTCCTTTGTCGAATTCCTCCCTCACAAATTCCTTTGGAGAAATGGATGTCTGGTAGACCATCAACCAATCCCTACTTGCTAAGTTGTTGCATATATCTAAAATTTAAATTCCCGAACCTTTTGTGCCATATCTTATTGCTTTCATTAGCATGGGTAAGCAGTAATGTATAATTTGGTTCAATAAATTCAGAAAATGTGTAAATCCTAGATTGATGATTTACCTCATCGGTAGAAACCCTAGAATTGGTTTGCATGTCATAGATATCCATTGCATTAGGGGTGAATATATGAATTTATTTTTGGTGCCAAAATTTGTCATCTGATACACAGAGAGAAGATTGGCGAAAAATTTGGGAACGTGCAACACATTCTCGAAGCTTTTGTTGGTGAGTTCAATCCTTCATTTTCTGGTGATCTCGATTGGAGAGTTGTCCCCCATCAGAATAAGAGGACCTTTGAATGCATCCAATGAAGAATATACCTCTTTTGTGGCAGCCATGTGGTGTGATGCTCTTGAATCTACGATCCAAGCATCATGAGAGGAGTTGATGGCAATCAAGATATGTGGCTATAATTGTCTTTCTTGGGATTCTGATCTTCTGGATTCTTCTTCTTATCACCCTCGGGGATGTGATCTCCAAGGTTGTTTCGCTGAAGTATTTGGGTCATTATATCTATCTATTTCTGCATACATGCAGATTATGGATGGAATCCTTTATGGCAGTATGTGTAATATGTGTATGGGTTTTGAGTACCCTTCTTTCAGATTTGCATGAGCTTTCCTTTTGTCTTTATCTTTCGATTTCTGATATTGATGATGTTGAAATATTGTAACTGCAAAGAGTATTCTATTTATTGAGTCATTATTAATTAGATCAATCCCCTTTTGTGGATTGATCATGTCGAGCATTGCAAATGGTCAAATCCCCTTTTGCGGATTGGTCAAACCCTAATTGTACTATGCAAATTAAGAAGTTGCCCCCTAGGCTTGATTAAAGTGGTTTTAACCACTAAGAAGACAAGTCGGCCCTGTCCAGTGAAGAGACACCTTTCCAACACCTACCTACCAGTGTAAATAATGAAAGCCAACGCCTCATTATATCACTCACTCATTTGCTCATCAAGTGCGCAAGTTTGGAGAGATGTAGTTGGGAGAAGGAAGATAGAGACACGTTGCTCAGTGTTGGATATTCTCTAGCGTTTTGGTTTATTGTCTTGGCATTGTATTCAATATCTATATTAAGGAAGTTTTTGCTGGGTTTTCTCCCTTATGAGGGTTTCCCAGGATAAATGATGTGTATCTTGTGATTGTGTTTCTCTTAGGGATCCTACCTATGCTATTGTTATCTAGTAAATTGAAAAGAAACTTAATAATAACTCAAAACTTAACATGGTATCAGAGCTAAGATGAAGAGAGCATCTTTCACTGGATAAAGAAAAACATCACTGTTGATGTACAAGAAAATTAGGGCTTTTTGTTGGAGATGATTTTTTCCCTAAAAATCATCTAGAAAAGTGTGCCCTACCCTAGTGAATCTTTTGGCAGCTTGAGCACATCTTTTCAATGGACAGATCCTCTGGAAAGTCAAATGCTAGTTTTTGATTGGTACCAGAAGTACCAGAAAACCAGAAGTACCAGAAAACAAGAAAAATCAGGAAACCAAAACCAGTACCAGAAGTACCAGTTCAGATTTCCACAAGCTCAGTTTCAAGGGGTAAAATTTGGATTTTCAGAAATTTGATTGCACCAACTTACTCGCCTTAGCTCAACACATCTAGCCCCTCGATCAAAATTTCAAAATTTGAAGTTTGAAAAATTAGGGTTTTCTCATAAAACCCTAAGTTGCAGTTGTACTTTCAGAATCAGTTGAAGTATCAACTGCAGTACCAGTTGCAGTGACCCTTGAAGTTTTTAAAGGGTTGGTAATTATTACTGCTGCTACCGGATGGTACCACCACCCACCGATACTATCAGAGGTATGTACTTACATATGTTTCAACTATATTATTCTAAGGGGTACTTGCAGGAGAAATGATCTCCTATCATAGATCCAGAAGGATCTCAGATCCAATATACTCAGAAGACTAATGCACCCCAGGTTTGATTATCTTGATATGCATCTATTTGTTATGACATTATTTTGACCTTATGAAAATCTAGGTGGTGTGTTGAAATCATACTAACCATTGGTCAAAATGATCAAAGTTGATTAAAGTTGAGTTTATAGAGCTTATTCTCTAACTTAGATTTCTGTCAAGATAACATATTTTCTTAGTAAAAAAGACAGGTTGAAGAAAGCACTTGTCATATTGAGTGAAGGAGACTTGGAAGAAAAATAACACACTCATTCTTGAGGCCAAGATTCCAGGTTCCATGTTTGATTAATTAAGTTGATAAGATTCAAAGTTTCACATGACAAGTTGATAACTACCCCATTACAAGTAAATACTATAGTTGAGGTAGCAATCTTTGAAAAGTATTATACTTGGTAGCATGTGAGCATATTGAGATAAATGCTTAATGTAATCATTTACCAGATACAACTAACATCTCCTTTAGGAGAAAATTCTTGTGTTGGTTCCAGGTTACCATGGAGGAATGTTTGATCACAACACTAGAAGAGTGTTGATCTCATTTCGTATTATGTTTCTTACTTTTGATATTTGTTTCA
>JZKD02S1642509.1:37265-54160 GCA_000966675.3 Picea glauca
TAAATTGATGAATTTCTTCTTAAGGGAATTTAGTCCTGAGCTAAGACCATTGGGTGGGTTCTTTGCTAAGGTTGAGAGACCCTGAAGCTCCTTTATAACAATTTGAGAATCCCCTATTACAATTAGAGTTTCGATACTTTGATCATGTGCTAGTTTTAGCCCCATATAGATTTCTAGGGTCTCTTCTCTGTTGTTGGTTTTTTTCCCCAAACCCCGAGAAAAGTCATCTTCTTTTTGTCCATCAGAATCATAGACGACTCCCCCCGCACCTGTCACCCCTCATGTGACCCCACCCTTAATAAACATTTATAATATATTTTTTTTTAGCTTCAAGGTACCCAATTGAATCTCATCACATCATAACAACCATAGATTGATGGAAATATAGAAATAGTTGAAAATGTTTGGAAGCTTATGCACATTTGTTTTATTCAAAAGAGAAAGATGAATGTTTCTAATCATTATCCTTGAATGAATGGTGGTAGATTAATACCTACCATGATGATACTCTAATGACCACCTTTGAGGAATTTTATGGATGCTCATAAATAGGCTAATGATACTCTAATGACACCTGTGACAGAGTCTTTCCTATTGTATATGATCCATTAGCATGTTTAGGAATCCCTTTTACCCGGGTGGAGTTTAATCCTAGCTCAGGGGTGACCCACTGCTGAGAGTGATGAGTAGTGTGGTGTAAGCTTGGGAGGTTCGTGGAAGGTCTGCATGCAGTTGGTGATATTATTACCAAGATAAGTGTCAATTATGTGATAAATTACATGCTTCATTATTATTTACGTGTGTATTTTTATGGGTTTATTTTATGTGTGATTTATAACTATGTTTATATTTATGGGTATTTACTGTATAAGTTGCATGTATACGCTTACGGTTATTTCAGTATGAATCTGTGCATTTACGAAATGTATTTGTTTGTTTACATTTTATATATAAAATTACGTAAGAGTTCTATGTGTATATATTTTAATTGCATGCAGTTCGAAAAATTTATGTGGCATAACTCAGTTGGATGTTGGGTATGTTACAGTATGTTAAGAAGATAATTAAAGTGTTTTCTAGAGTAGCATGGCCCTGACATGGGTGGTCAGGGATGTTACAATATGGTATCAAAGATTCAATTTTCAACACTGAGCCTGGATGGGTCGAGTAAGTTGGGTTGAAGCAAAATTTCATAGAGGATTTATTTCGAAGTGGCCAAATTTCAAGTCATAGAGCATTTATGGTAAAATTAGAAGCAACGACGCGAAATTGGGAAAAAGCCTGAATTTTTGTTGTTAAATTCATGGGAAAATTGAGAAATTTTGCCATGTGGTAAGATATTCTTGATTTAATATATGTCCTAGCAAATTCAGACCTGGAATTGGTCGAATTTGAAGTTACAGTGAAGCCATGATAGTTGGAGAGAGATTAGTAATTAAAATTCTCAATTCGTGACTTGAGTTTGGGAAAAATTCATTCCAAAAATGTCAACCCATAAAGATTTGGCTTGCAGAGGATGAAATGGTGTTATCAGGGTAAAAATGAAGAAATTTTATAGTTGCAGAGTGTCTATGGTAGAAATTGGGAAAATGTTAATCAAAAGACCCAATCTCTGCGGTGAAATTTAAGAGGAATTGATGCGCATAAAAATGAATGTGCACATGTGGGCACACCAAAAATGCATGATGCGCAGTAAAACGTTTGCGATATGTAAAAATTGTGTACAACGCAGAAAAATGTTGGTGTGTTGGTGCGCGCGCTGAATTTTGGCACCGCATGGAAAAATGTTGGCATGGTATGGAGAGGCATGGAAAGGAAAGGCATACCATACAATAGCAGGGCATGTCATGGAATGGCATGGCATGGAATGACAAGGCATGGCATGACGTGGAAAAGAAATGTATGGAAAGGAATGACATGCAAAATGAAAGGTATGGAATGGCATGGAAATGTAAGACAATGGATGTCATGACAAGGGAAGGAAATGCATGGTATGAAAAGGAAAGGGATGTCATGACAAGGCATGCAAAGGCAATGCATGGCATGGAATGGCATGGCAAGGAAAGGAATGGAAAGGAAAGGCATGGTAAGGTAAGAAAATGCATGGCAAGGAAAGTCAATGTAAGGCATGGCACTACAAGACATGTAAAGGAAAGGCATGGCAAGAAATGGGATGGCATGTCAAGGCAAGGCAAGGCAATACACCTTGACACCTTTTATTACACTTTTGTCATAATTTTCAACCCTTTAGGGATTGATGTATTGATTTTTGTTTTTGGAAGGATTGACATTTGGATGTGGTCTAGTGAATGAGTATCGAGAGCATCTTTAAAATTACCTATAAACTAGTTAATTCTCAAAGGAACTTTGAAGCATATTACAATGGGCCAAAATTTCCTAGAAAATTATTCATTTGTGAAATATAAGAGAAGATATATAGACCAATTAACTCTCAAAGGATTTTTATAGACAAACATAATCATATATAGAACAAAATGGAGAGGGTTGGAACTTATGGTTATGTAATAGAATTTACAGTTAATGGTTAAAATGTATAACACATTTTTTTACGATCTTTACTAATGTTTATTGGAATTGTTGCATGTTTTACAACATTGGAATGCCTTGTTATTTGTAACTTATTTGAAATTTTATTATGGTATGTGCACTTTGATATGATGTAATATGATTATGGTTTTGTTTCATATGTTGTAATATTATAAATATAACACAAAAGTTACATATTGCATGAAATAAATAATAACTTTTCATTTAGAATGTTCTTTTTTGCAGAACACGGGTCTTCCAGAAGATCCAGTTGATCCTCATGAGATAGATCCAAATAATAATGGGTCTGATATAGAAATGGGAGATGATGATGATGAGGTAGATGAAGAAGACACTCTGAATGGCAATGATGATGACCACATTGATGATGATCAAGATAATGATGATTACCTAGTTGTTGGTACTATCTAGTGACATTGATCATATAGACTCCATCATTGATCATTGTTGATATATCGTTATGATTCCTATTTTCATGTTTACTATCATATGTATCATTTTCACTTGCACAATCATATTATTGATTTTTATCATTTTGACATTTGTCATTTTGACTTATATCATCTTAAATTACATCGACTGTTGGCCATGTATCATTCTGATGTGTTATTGATCTACTGTCATATTTGAATTTCACTTATTGTAGTTATATATGATGATGATCTTATCAATATTTAACTAATTAAATTGAAATAAAAAAATTTAAATTACTAAATGGAAGCTAAAAAGGACACAACATGAGTTGTTAAAATGGAAGCAAAATGTGGCCCTAAAATGGAAGTAAAACTCGACATTAAATTTGAATCCATACTTGGAGCTATTTCTAGATCTAAGTAGGAAGATAAATTGGTTGCTTAACAAGAAGAAAAACTGAATTCTAATTAAGAAGCAAATTTCAACACTAAAAGGAAGCAGACCCTGGACCTAAAAAAGAATCAAAACTAGACACTAAAAAGGAAGAAAACCTTGGAACTAAAAGGAAGCAAACCATGGAGCTAACAAGGAAGAAATTCTTAAAGCAAAAAAAGATGCAATAATGGAAGCACATCTTCACATTAATTTGGAATTCAAACTATAAGTTATTTTCGATGATACACTAGAAGAAAAACATGGATCATGATTGGGAGATAAACTTGGCACCACACCTGGAGCTAAACTAGGTGCCAAACCAGGAGCTAAACCATGAGCTAAACTAGGTGCTAAACCAAGAGCTAAACCAGGATATAAACTAGGAGCTAAACCATGATCTAAATTAGGCACGACACCTAGAGCTAAACTAGGCTCTACTCCAAAAGTTAAACCAGGAGCTAAATTAGGCACCACACCTGGAGCTAAACTAGGCGCTAAACTAGGAGTCAAACCATGAGATAAATTAGGTGCTAAACCAAGACGTAAAATAGGAGCTACATCTAGAGCTAAACTAGGCACTAAACCAATAGCTAAACTAGGAGCTAAATTAGGTGCCAAACCTGGAGATAAACTAGGCACTAAACTAGGAGCTAAACCAAGATCTAAACCAAGAGCTATTTTGGGCATTATTTAGGGAGCTATATCTCATTTTAGGCACTAAACTAGGTGCTAAATCAGGAGAAAAATTGGGCACTAAACAAGGAGAAAAACTGGGCTCTAAAGAGGAAACAAAACTAGGCGTTGAAGAGGGAGAAAAAAATGGCGCTAAAGAGGGTGATAAACTAGGCGGTAAACTAAGAACTAAATCTGGTGCCCATATGAACACGTCGTTTAGCACTAGTTTTGTTACATCCCATCGGCCCAATTCATGCCCTCAAATGCACTAAATTCCCACGCTAAACTAGTCTCTAATGGCCTATTTTGTTGTAGTGAATAGAGCACCGCTCTGCTGGAGGTTTCTCCCTAGAAGAGGAAAGTGAAGATTGTTTCCTATCAATAAAGGTATTATTTGGTTTTATGGTTTCATATATTGTGTTTTTCCTCTGT
The DNA here is from genome assembly GCA_000966675.3 of Picea glauca. Classification (NCBI taxonomy): domain Eukaryota; kingdom Viridiplantae; phylum Streptophyta; class Pinopsida; order Pinales; family Pinaceae; genus Picea; species Picea glauca. The sequence goes on from JZKD02S1642509.1 coordinate 41,790, forward strand.
TATTCTCTGCAGTATTTTTGTTTTCATCTATTATAATAGATCTCATACTTGACAATGATTTAGTCATAAAATCTCCCTTAGACCCCCTCATGGCCATGAACAAGGCATAGAACCACCACATAAATCCTTTCTAAGGGATCCATGGCCTATGGGTGGGATATGGGCACCATTATAATTTTTTTTCCAACTCACATTAGAGTCAGAGCCTCAAGCGATAAAAATATATTTGTCATTATCAACAGACATGAATAAGTCCTCTAATTGAGAATATGGGCCTTATTAATATATTTTTCATAATGAGAATGGGTCTCAGGATGCCTACCATGTTAGGGTGAGGAAAAAAAGGGAGTTAATTTATAAAAAACATATTCTAAAACTTGATGGCCAAGAACAAGGCCACAAACTACAAAAAAGATATTTTCTAAGGGATCCCTAGCGTTTGGGTGGGATATGGGCACCATTCGTAGATTTTGAGCAACACATTTTGGTCTGGAGGCCTTTGGGCTAGACCACAATTCCATTAGGAGTTTTTTCACACCATTTAATGAACTTGAGGCTTTAATCATGGTTAGGGAAGGAACATAAGTTGATAATACTCTATATGATTCTTCTCAATATCAGGATTCATGTATTTTTCCTCAAATAATGACATATGACCTCTATAGGAGATGTTTGGTCTAGGGTGATATTTGGCACACCCCCAGACTTGGTTGGAAGATAATCAATGACCCAAAAAAGCACAACATATTGTCTCCTCCCGGACTAAAAAACCCTCCTTTATTCCTCTCCTTAAACCCACCAATCTCGCCCCTCCTGCAACTCCCCCCAAGATCCAGAAATTAACCCAGGATGAAATGGTTGAATGCCAAATCAAGGATCTTTGTTGTAATTGTGATGACAAATATTTTCCTGGGAACAAGTGTAAGGAACAAAATATTTTTATGGCAATGATTGAAGATTTCTAAAGAATAGCCAATTATTTCACCTGTGGATGAACTACCACAACCATCTAATATGACCTCACATTGAAATCCACAAGAAGTTGAACTAATGATTTAACTTAATTCTCTCACTGAATTATATGATCCTAAGAACCTCAAGTTAATTAGTTACATTAAGAATCTGAAATCCATCATCCTTGTCGACAGTGGTAGCACCCATAATTGTATTCATCACCGCATTGCCAAAGAATTCAATTGCTACATTCATGTCATCAATCATTTTCAAATAATGATTGCCAATGGAGGTTCCATGAAATGTGGGGGACATTGTGAAAGTAAGCAACTCCAAATTGGTTAGTAAGACCTGAAATCCGATATGTTTTCAATATACATGGGTGGTTGTGACATTTTTCTTGGTGTCGAATAGTTACGCACTCTCGGCCCCATTGTCATGGATTTTAGGGATTTAACCATGCAATTCCAGCAGGAGGGACAATATTATAAGTTCCAAAGCATCACAACAGGCTCCCCTAAGATCATTAGTTCCCATCGAATGGAAAATCTCTTCAAAAAGGGTCATTATGGAATTATTTCCCAATTCCACTCCATTTAAGTTATTGAGACACCTTCTATGCATCTCAACCTCCAATATATCATCTCCTGACACCAAGTTGTTTTTACCACTCCCAAGGCACTTCCCCCTTCTTGTGGAATCCATGATCATTCCATTCCTCTTATACCAGGCAGTATTCCTTTTAATTTTCTCCCTTATCATCATCCCTTAGCCCAGAAGAATGAAACTGAGAAAATTGTTCATGAATTCCTAGAAGTGGGTGTTATCAATCCTAGTACCAACCCTTATTCTTTTCCTGTGTTCAATGTACTCCAGAAAGAAGGTACTTGGTGAATGTGTTCTGATTTTTTTGCCCTCAACAAACTCACAATTAAAGAAAAATTCCCCATTCCTGTCATTGATGACCTCTTGAATGAATTGATTGGTTCTCAGTACTTCACCAAACTTGATCTACGTTTTGGCTCCCACCAGATCCGTATGAAGGAAGAAGATATTATAGAGACTACATTTCAAACTCATGAGGGTCACTATGAGTTCTTGGTAATGCCCTTTGTCTTGTGTAATGATCCCTCCACTTTTTAGAGTATTATGAATCATGTCTTCCATCATTTTGTCCATCATTATGTCTTAGTTTACTATGATGATATTATCATAGTAAAACTTGGACATCCCATCTCGACCACGTGGATCAATTTCTCAATCTACTCTCTGTGAACCAACTTTTCTTTAAAGAATCTAAATGTTCCTTTGGAGCCTTAGAAGTGGAGTACCTTGGTCATATTGTTGGAAAGGATGGTGTCTGGGTGGATATGAAGCTATACAAGATTGGCCTTGCCCTAAAACTATTAATATATTGTGTTGTTTTTTGGGTTTAATGGGCTATTATCAGAAGTTTGTTCAGAATTATGGAAAAACTACATCTCCTCTTACTCCTCGCCTAAAAGAAAATCCTTTCACTTGGACTCTCATTGTTGATCAATCCTTCCAAGGCTTGAAATGTGTTATGTGATCGACCCATGTCCTGGAACTTCTAGACTTCAAAAAAACTTTCGTACCAGAGTGTGATGCTTTGGGGAAAGGAATTAGGGATGTCCTCATGCAATATGGTAGGGCTTTGAAATTCGCTATCAAACAACTTTAAGAAATACATTTGGGCCAATTCATTTATGAAAAGGAAATGTTATCTATTTTGCATGTTGTGGATGTCTGACATCCTTATCTATTGAGACAACGCTTCCAAATTAAAACTGATCATCAACGTCTCCATTATTTTTGGGAACAACGAATTTCATCCCCAGGGCAACAAAAATTGGTGGCCAATATATTTGTCTATGACTATGAGATCATTTACAACAAGGGAAAGGGAAATGTAGTTGTTAACACTCTTTCTAGGAAGAATAAATAAGAAGGGTCCCTTTTCTCCCTCTCCTTCATTTTACCAGATTAGCTCCAAGCTGTTCGTCAGGAATGGCTGCAAGACCCAAAAAATTCTTGCATGATCGACAAATTGCAACACAATTCTCCATCTTCTCGAGAGTACTCTTGGAACAATGAATAGCTTCACTACAAAGGTTGTTTTGTTTTAAGAAAATAGTTGTAACTTAAATCCATGGTGATTTTTGAGCTTCATGCTTCACCCAGAGCTCGACATTCAGGGTTTACCAAAACCTATGAATGGGTCAAACGTTCATTTTTTCTGGGATGATATGAAACTGAACAACCGCACCTTTGTGGATGAATGTGAAGTTTGTCAATGCAACAAGGGAGAAATAGTCAAATATCTGAGAACACTTCAATCACTTACGATCCCCCCTATTATTTGGAGAGAAATTTCTATGGATTTCATTGTTGGCTTACCTAAATCGGGTTATAATTCATTCATCATGGTGGTCATCGATGTTCTTTCAAAATATGCCATTTCTGTTCTATTCAACACCCATTCAACGCATCGAGGGTGGCTCAAATATTCATGGATAATATATTCAAGCTTCTTGACACGCCTCATTCTATTTTCTCTAACAAAGATCCCACTTTCACCAACAATTTTTAGCAATAATTTTTCAAGATACAGGGAACCCAATTGCGTCTCAACACATCATCTCATCCACAGACGGATGACCAAACTGAAGTCATCAACAAGTGTTTGGAAACATATTTGAGGTGTTTTTCATTTGATAGGAAAAATTAGTTTGCGAAGTGGTTACCCCTGGCTGAATGGTCATACAACACATCTTACCATACAACTACTCGCATGACTCCTTTTGAAGTAGTATATGGCCAAAATCCACCATCGGTTCTCTCATACATGCCAGGTTTTTTGAAGGTTCAGGAGGTTGAAAAAAATCTTACATTCTGAGAGGATATTCTTAGTGCTTTCAAATAAAATTTGGTCATGGATCAAAATCACATGAAATAACAAGAAAATCAAGGTCACTCAGAATGATAATTTGTTGAAGGGGACCATGTGTTTCTTCGATTGAAACCTTACAAGAATACTTCACTCAAAGTTGAACACTTTCATAAAATTTCTCCTAGACTTTATGGTTCTTATAGAGTTCTCAAGTGGGTGGGATCAATGGCCTNACAACTCCCCCAAAGATCCAGAAATTAACCCAGGATGAAATGGTTGAATTCCAAATCAAGGATCTTTGTTGTAATTGTGATGACAAATATTTTCCCGGGAACAAGTGTAAAGAACCAAATATTTGTATGTCCATGATTAAGGATTTTTCTAAAGAATAGGCAGTTATTTCACCTTTGGATGAGCTACCACAACCATCTGATATGACCTCAAACTAAAATCCACAAGAAATTGAACCTCTGATTTAACTTAATTCCATCACTGGATTATATGCTCCTCAGACCCTCAAGTTAATTGGTTACATTAATAATCGGAAATCCATCATCCATGTCGACAGTGGTAGCACCCATAATTGTATTGATGGCGCATTGACCAACAATTCAATTGCTACATTCGTGTCATCAATAATTTTCAAATCATGATTACCAATTGAGGTTCCATTAAATGTGGGGGACGTTGTGAAAGTTATCACCTCCAAATTGGTCATTATGACCTCAAATCCCATATGTTTTCAATATACATGGGTGGTTGTGACATTTTTCTCGGTGTCGAATAGTTACGCACTCTCGGCCCCATTGTCATGGATTTTAAGGATTTAATCATGCAATTCTAGCAGGAGGGACAATAGTATAAGTTCCAAAGCATCACAACAGGCTCCCCTTAGATCATTAGTTCCCATCCAATGGAAAAGCTCCTAAAAAAGAGTCATTCGAAAATTATTTCCCAACTCCACTCCATTTAAGTTATTGAGACACCTTCTATGCATCTCAACCTCCAATATATCATCTCCTAACACCAAGTTGTGTTTACCACTCCCAAGGATCTTCCCCCTTCCCGTGGAATCCATGATCACTCCATTCCTCTCATACCGGGCAGTCTTCCTTCCAATGTTCTCCCTTATCATCATCCCTTAGCCCAGAAGAATGAAACTGAGAAAATTGTTCATGAATTCCAAGAAGTGGGTGTTATCGATCCTAGTACCAACCCTTATTCTTCCCCTGTAGTCATGGTACTCCAAAAATAACATATTTGGTGAATGTGTCCTGATTTTTGCACCCTCAACAAACGCACAATTAAAGACAAATTCCCCATTTCTGTCATTGATGACCTCTTTAATGAATTGATTGGAGCTCAATACTTCACCAAACTTGATCTATGTTTTGGCTCCCACNTAGGTATAATAATATATTTTCCATGTAATAAAGGAAGATATTAATAAGGCCTATTAATAAGGAAGAATAAGTGAAATGTAAGAAGACCTAATAGAAGCTTTTGATTTTAGAAGGATCTTCCTTTAGACTGTTCTTTTGGGTAGATATATTTATTATAAATAGGAGTTGAGGGTATGAGAAGTTTTTTCTTGAGAATTATTGTAATAGAGAACTTCTCTACTGGAGGTTTCCCCCTCAAAGAGGTAAGTGAACGGTGTTTCCTATTGATAAAGGTATTATTTTGGTGATGTGGTTTCATATATTGTGTTGTTCCTTTGTTATTCTCTATAGTATTTTTGTTTTCATCTATTATAATAGATCTAGTACCTTACAATGATTTAGGCATAAAACCTCCCTTAGACCCTCTCATGGCCATGAGCAAGGCCTCGAACCTTCCCAAGATCATGACCATGAACAAGGCCTCAAAACTTCTAAATCGCATGGCCATGAACACGGGCTAGAAACACTACATAAATCCTTTCTAGGGGATCTATGGCCTCTAGGTGGGATATGGGAACCATTAGATTTTTTTTTCCACCTCACATTAGAGTCAGAGCCTCAAACGATAAAAATATATTTATCATTATCAACGGACATGAATAATTCCTCTAATTGAGAATATGGGCCTTATTACTATATTTTTCATAATGAGAATGGGTCTCAAGATTCCTACCATGTTAGGGTGAGGAAGAAAAGGAAGTTAGTTTCTAAAAAATATTATCAAACTTGATGGCCAAGAACAAGGCACCAAACTACCAAAAAGATATTTTCTAAGGGATCCCTAGAATTTTGGTGGGATATGGGCATTGTTCGCAGATTTTGGGCACCCCATTTGGGTATGGAGGCCTTTGGGCTAGACCACAATTCCATTAGGAGGTTTTTCACACCATTTAATGAAGTTGAGGCCTTGATCATGGTTATGGGAGGAACATATCTTTCTAATACTCTATTTGAATCTTCTCAACATCAAGATTCATGTATTTTTCCTCAAATAATGACATATGACCTCTGTAGGAGATGTTTGGTCTAGGGTGATATTTGGTTTCATTAATGTGTCTTAAATAATAAAAATGGTTCTTAGAGCCTATACCATGGCTAGGAGAGGAAAATAGGCAACTTAGCCCCAAAATGAAGCTTCTTGAGCTCCTAGGACTCAAACACCCAGATTGATACTTTCTGAGGGATCTTTGGCCTCTAGGAGAGTTGTGGACACCATTAGGAGTTTTTTCATGATACGTATGGGAGTCAAGGCCTATACCACCATTGTAGGACGAAAACAAGGGCCTCAAGACATAAATGAAAATTTATCATGTTCATTGGCCATGAAAAATTTGTGCGGCTATGAATAAGTGCACTATTANTAGGTATAATAATATATTTTCCATGTAATAAAGGAAGATATTAATAAGGCCTATTAATAAGGAAGAATAAGTGAAATGTAAGAAGACCTAATAGAAGCTTTTGATTTTAGAAGGATCTTCCTTTAGACTGTTCTTTTGGGTAGATATATTTATTATAAATAGGAGTTGAGGGTATGAGAAGTTTTTTCTTGAGAATTATTGTAATAGAGAACTTCTCTACTGGAGGTTTCCCCCTCAAAGAGGTAAGTGAACGGTGTTTCCTATTGATAAAGGTATTATTTTGGTGATGTGGTTTCATATATTGTGTTGTTCCTTTGTTATTCTCTATAGTATTTTTGTTTTCATCTATTATAATAGATCTAGTACCTTACAATGATTTAGGCATAAAACCTCCCTTAGACCCTCTCATGGCCATGAGCAAGGCCTCGAACCTTCCCAAGATCATGACCATGAACAAGGCCTCAAAACTTCTAAATCGCATGGCCATGAACACAGGCTAGAAACACTACATAAATCCTTTCTAGGGGATCTATGGCCTCTAGGTGGGATATGGGAACCATTAGATTTTTTTTTCAAACTCACATTAGAGTCAGAGCCTCAAACGATAAAAATATATTTATCATTATCAACGGACATGAATAATTCCTCTAATTGAGAAGATGGGCCTTATTACTATATTTTTCATAATGAGAATGGGTCTCAAGATTCCTACCATGTTAGGGTGAGGAAGAAAAGGAAGTTAGTTTATAAAAAATATTATCAAACTTGATGGCCAAGAACAAGGCCCCAAACTACCAAAAAGATATTTTCTAAGGGATCCCTAGAATTTGGGTGGGATATGGGCATTGTTCGCAGATTTTGAGCACCACATTTGGGTATGGAGGCCTTTGGGCTAGACCACAATTCCATTAGGAGGTTTTTCACACCATTTAATGAAGTTGAGGCCTTGATCATGGTTATGGGAGGAACATATCTTGCTAATACTCTATTTGAATCTTCTCAACATCAAGATTCATGYATTTTTCCTCAAATAATGACATATGACCTCTGTAGGAGATGTTTGGTCTAGGGTGATATTTGGTTTCATTARTGTGTCTTAMATAATAAAAATGGTTCTTAGAGCCTATACCATGGCTAGGAGAGGAAAATAGGYAACTTAGCCCCAAAATGAAGCTTCTTGAGCTCCTAGGACTCAAACACCCAGATTGATACTTTYTGAGGGATCTTTGGCCTCTAGGAGAGTTGTGGACACCATTAGGAGTTTTTTCATGATACGTATGGGAKTCAAGGCCTATACCACCATTGTAGGACGAAAACAAGGGCCTCAAGACATAAATGAAAATTTATCATGTTCATTGGCCATGAAAAATTTGTGCGGCTATGAATAAGTGCACTATTAGTATGTTTTCCATAATAAGAATGAGTCTCAATACCCCTACCATGGTTGGCGGAGAAAAACAAGGGCCTTACACCTTAAACAAAGGTCATTGGGCCTAATGGCCATGAACAAAGCTATCATATGTGCTAAGCGTTAGGGGTATATTCTACTATAATATGGACATTGGACAAATCGGAAAGAATAATGTCATATATCAACCCCCATTTCAATATATGCTAAGCTTTACAAAGACTAGCCAAATTTGGGGCCTTTTAGGGGATTTAAGCTTAAATGGAGGTAGATTATTTAAGAGGATAAAAGGTTCATAGTGTTATCAAGTTGTAATTATATCAATGTCCTTGCAAATGTAATTCAAAAATCTTATTAGTGATAATGTGTGGAAGGAGGATTTAACCCTCCAGTAATGGGTGTGATTGGTTGACTTCTCCCACTAAATCAAGAGAAATGCACTTGCTCTTATGACCCCTTTGACCAATGGTATGTTGCTTGGACACAATTTGTTGCATATATTTACGACCCATTAGACTTCAAAAACCACCATTTAGGCTATTTGACCAAGTTGAAGTAGTCTGGGATAGTGGAAGACTTTATCGCGACATTTGAGCACTTGTATTTGAAAACATAGGGCATGTCAGATGCATTCTTCAGGGAGTGATTTATTAGTGGCCTAAAATATAAAATCCATTCCCATGTTCTCATGGCACACCCCCAGACATGGTTGGAATATGCTCAATGAGCCAAGGAAGCACAACAGATTGTCTCCTCCTAGACTCAAAAATCGTCCTTTCTTCCTTTCCCTAAACCCACCAATCTCGCCCCTCCTGCAACTCCCCCCAAGATCCCGAAATTAACCTAGGATGAAATGGTCGAATGCCAAATCAAGGATCTTTGTTGTAATTGTGATGAAAAATATATTCCCAGGCACAAGTGTAAGGAACAAAATATTTTTATGACCATGATTGAGGAATTTTCTAAAGAATAAGCCATTATTTCACCTATGGATGAGCTACCACAACCATCTGATATGACCTCACACTGAAATCCACCAGAAGTTCAACCGATGATTTAACTTAATTCCCTCAATGGATTATATTCTCCTTGGAGCCACAAGCTAATTGGTTACATTAAGAATCGAAAATTCATCATCCTTGTTGATAGTGGTAGCACCCATAATTTTATTCATCACCACATTGCCCAAGAATTCAATTGCTACATATGTGTAATTAATAATTTTCAAATCATGATTACCAATGGAGATATATGAAACATGGGGGACGTTGTGAAAGTAAGGAACTCCAAATTGGTCAGTATCACCTGAAATCCCATATGTTTTCAATATACATGGCTGGTTGTGACATTTTTCCCGGTGTCGAATAGTTATGCACTCTCGCCCCCATTGTCATGGATTTTAAGGATTTAACCATGCAATTCCAGCAGGAGGGACAATAGTATAAGTTCCAAATAATCAAAACATTCTCCTCTGACATGATTAGTTCCCATCGAATGGAAAATCTCCTCAAAAAGGGTCATTCTAGAATTATTTCCCAACTCCACTCCATTTAAGCTATTGGGACACCTTCTATACATCTCAACCTCCAATCTATCATCTCCTGACACCAAGTTTTTTTTACCACTCTCAAGGAAATTCCCCCTTCCTATGGCAACCATGATCATTCCATTCCTCTCATACCGGCCAGTCTTCCTTCCAATGTTCTCCCTTATCACCATCCCTTATCCCATAGGAATGAAATTGACAAAAAGTTTCATGAATTCCTAGAAGTGGGTGTTTCCCCTATGGTCATGGTACTCCAGAAAGAAGGTACTTGGTGAATGTGTCCTGATTTTTGCACCCTCAAAAAACTCACAATTAAATAAAAAATCCCCATTCCTATCATTGATGACCTCTTGAAAGAATTGATTGGTGCTCAGTACTTCACCGAACTTGATCTACATTTTGGCTCCCACCAGATCCGTATGAAGGAAGAAGACATTCCCAAGACTACATTTCAAACTTATGAGGGTCACTATGAGTTCTTGGTAATTCCCTTTAGCCTATGTAATGCTCTGTCCACTTTTAAGAGTCTTATGAATCATGTCTTCCATCCTTTTCTCCATCATTTTGTTTTAGTTTATTTTGATGATATTCTCATTAATAGTAAAACTTGGACATCCCATATCTCCCATGTGGATCAAGTTCTCAATCTACTCTCTGAGCACCAACTTTTCCTCAAAGAATCTAAATGTTCCTTTGGAGCCTTAGAAGTGGAGTACCTCGGTCATATTTTTGGCAAGGATGGTGTCCAGGTGGATACGAAGAAATCGAAGCTATGAAGGATTGTCCTCGCCCTAAAACTATTAATAGATTGTCTTGTTTTCTGGGTTTAATGGGTTATTATCATAATTTTGTTCATAATTATGGAAAAACTACAACACCTCTTACTTCTCCCCTTAAAAATAATCCTTTCACTTGGACTCTCGTTTTTTATCAATCGTTCCAAGCCTTGAAATATGCTATGTGATCTACCCATGTCCTGGAACTTCTAGACTTCAAAAATACTTTCGCACCGGAGTGTGATGCTTTGGGGAAAGGAGTTAGGGTCGTCCTCCTGCAATATGGTAGGCCTTTGACATTCACTATCAAACAAATTTCAGAAATACATTTGGGCCAATCCATTTATGAAAATGAAATTTTAGTTATTCTGCATGTTGTGGATCTCTAACATCCTGATCTATTGAGACAATGCTTCCAAATTAAAACTGATCATCAGAGTCTCCAGTATTTTTTGGAACAACAAATTTCATCCCTGGAGAAACAAAAATGGGTGGCCAATATATTTGGCTATGATTATGAGATCATTTACAACAAGGGAAAGGAAAATGTAGTTGTTGACGCTCTTTCCAGGAAGAATGAAGAAGAAGGGTCCCTTTTCTCCCTCTACTTCATATTTCCAAATTGGCTCCAAGCTGTTCGTCAGGAATGACGGGAAGACCCCAAAATTTCTTGCATGATCCACAAATTGAAACACAATTCCCCATATTCTCAAGGGTACTCTTGGCACAATGAAGAGATTCACTACAAAGGTCATTTTTATTTAATAAAATAGTTGTAAATTAAATCCATGGTGATTTATTAGCTTCATGCTTCACCCACAACTCGACATTCAGGGTTTACCAAAACCTATGAATGGGTCAAACGTTCATTTTTTCTGGGGTGATATGAAACTGAATGGCCACACATTTTTGGATGAATTTGAAGTCTTTCAATGCATCAAGGGAGAAATAGTAAAATATTCAAGCACACTCTAATCCCTTACGATCACCCCTGCTATTTGGAGAGAAATTTCTATGGATTTCATTGTTCGCTTACCTAAATCTGTCTATAATTCAGTCATCATGGTGATCGTCGATCGTCTTTACAAATATTTCATTTCGATTCTATTCAACACCCATTCAACGCATCCAGAGTTTCTCAAATATTCATGGATAATGTCGTCAAGATTCATGGCATGCCTCATTCTATTGTCTCTAACAAAGATCCCACTTTCACCAACAATTTTTGGCAATAATTGTTCAAGATACAGGGCACCCAATTGCGTCTCAACACATCATATCATACAAAGACGGATGGACAAACTGAAGTCGTCAACAAGTGTTTGGAAACATATTTGAGGTTTTTTTCATCTAATAGGAAAAATTAGTGGGCTCAGTGGTTACCCCTAGTTGAATTGTCGTACAACACATCTTACCATACAACTACTCGCATGACTCCTTTTGAAGCAGTGTATGGACAAAAGCCACCATCGGTTCTCTCATACATGCTAGGTGTTTTGAAGGTTCAAGAGGTTGAAAAAAATATTTCTTTCTGAGAGGATATTCTTAGTGCTCTCAAATAAAATTTTGTAATGGCTCAGAGTCACACAAAGTAAGAAGAAAATCAAGGTTGTTCAGAATGACAATTTTCTGAAGGGGACCATGTGTTTCTTCGAATGCAACCTTACATGTATACTTCACTCAAAGTTGAACACTTTCATAAAATTTCTCCCAAACTTTATGGTTCTTATAGAATGGTCAAGTGGGTGGGATCAATGGCCTACTAGTTAGCTGTACACAATCTTTCTATGTTCCATTATATTTTCCATGTGTCAAACTCAAACCAGTCTCCCTGAGTTGGATGAAGAAGGTTCCATTTGGTTGCATCCACAAGAATTCTTGGACTAGCACGAGTGTCATCTCCATCAATGCAACATCAATGAAGTGTTATTCCAGTGGAAAGATACAACTCCAGAAGACGCTACCTAGGAGTC
>JZKD02S1642509.1:71171-91531 GCA_000966675.3 Picea glauca
CATTCTAATAGCATTAATCATTCATAAAAATTTCATTCTCACAATATGTCGCATCATATACATCATCATCAATAACATTTAAACATTCATAAAATTTACATTCACATAGTAGATCGCACTATATCCATCATCATCAATAACATTTAAACATTCATAAAGGTTCATATGTCTTAAAAGTTTAAGTGTATCATTTAATAGTTTCACTGTGAGTAGAAAGTAAAGTATATAGGCCTCAGGTAATCCTGGTTGTCTAAGTCAAAAGGTGGAGTTACATACACCCCTCCTCCAAGAAACATGTTCTCAAGGTGGTCAAAAAAAGTGAGGGATAGTCTCGTCGTAGTGTTTCAACATCTTCCCAAGTAGCAGATCCTGGACTATACTTGTCCCATTGGACCTTAATTTGGTCTACCAGATGGCTCCTGAGCTGTCGGACTCTACGGTCCAATATGTGTAATGCTTCTACTATGAAGGTTCCCACATCCGATACCTGCAATTCCTTCCAATTTATTTTATGTGATTCATTAGCAACATAATGATGTAAAATAGATACATGAAAAACATTATGAGTTTTATGCAAGTGGGGTGGCAGTACGAGACGATAGGCAACGGGTCCAATTTTATCTTGGATTCTGAATGGTCCTATAAATCGAGGTGACAACTTTGTCCCCTTCCCGAACCATATGATACTCTTATTGGGCCTGATATGAATGAAAACCTAGTCTTCCACTTCATAACTTCGGTCGGTCCTGTGTGCATCCACATAACTTTTCTGCCTATCCTGTGCTTCCTTTAGTCTCTTCCTAATCTGAATCACCTATTCCTCCATCTCTTGAATCAATTCTGGCCCAACTGTTACTCGATCTTCTAGTCTATCCCAACTCAACGACGTTCTGCATGGCCTTCCATACAAATCTTTTTAGGGTGGCATTCTGATGGAGCTATGAAAAATGTTATTGTAGGCAAACTCTACCAAAGGTAGGTACTTCTCCCACTGGGTTTGATTATCCATGACATACATTCTAAGCATGTCTTCCATGACTTGATTTACTCTCTTGGTTTTCCCATCTGTTTCAGGATGATAAGCTATTCTTAAGTTCAACTGAGTCCCCAATGCTGACTGTAAAATTGTCCAAAACCTAGAAGTGAATCTGGAGTCCCTATCTGAAATGATTTTCTTAGGTATCCTATGCAAATGGATAACCTCATTTACAAACACACGTGCCACATCAGTGACATCGTAAGTGTCTCTAACCAGAATAAAATGAGAACTATTGGTTAACTTATCAACTATCACAAGAATGGCATTGTGTCTATGAGATGTGAGCGGCAACCCCACAACAAAATCCATGGAGATTACTTGCCACTTGGACATAGGAACATCATGTGGTTGTAGGAGGCCTGCCGGGTGATGGTGGTCAACTTTCACTTGTTGACACTCTAGGAACTTGGCGAAAAAATGGACTATATCATGCTTCATGCCTACCCAGAAGAAGAGCTTCCTCATGTCTGCGTACATTTTCTTCACACCCAGATTCACACAATAAAGTGCTCTATGGGCTTCCTTTAGTATGATGCTTCGAATATCCCCATTTTCAGGGATGTACATCCTTCCCCGATATCTCAATAGTCCGTCTGCTTCCAGACTATATCCTTCATACATTGGATCTGACTTCCTCCCACTCTGAAGGTTTGAAGTAACCTTTAAATACAAACTGTCTTCTTGGAGTTGCGTCAACACATGTTCTCTCAAATTGACTTTTAAGGGTATCAAGGAGAAGACACGTGGTCTCCTTCTCAAGGCATCCACGACCACATTTTCCTTTCCCTTGATGTATAAAATACCAAAATCATACTCACTCATAAACTCACTCCATCGCCTTTGTCTGGAATTCAGATCCCTTTGAGTGAAGAGATGTTTTAAACTTTGATGGTTCGTTTTGAGCTCAAAGTTTTGCCCCACAAGATAGTGCCTCCAAAGTTTCAGAGCTAGCATTACAGTTGCCAACTCTAAATTATGAGTCACATATAGCTCTTCATGTTTCTTCAACTTCCTTGATGCATAAGCTATCACTCCTCCATCCTGCATTAGCATGGCCCCCAACCCTTGCTTCGAGGCATCCGTGCAGACTATGAAGTACTTTTCCATATCTGGTACTCGTAGAATTGGCGCACTAGTTAGTAACCTCTTAATCTCAATCAATGCACTATCACATTCTTCAGTCCATTGATACCTGACCCCCTTGCGCTGCAAAGTGGTGATGGGTTTCGCTATTTTGGAGAACCCCTCCACAAATATCCGATAATAACCTGCTAGCCCCATGAAGCTTCTCACCTCATGGACATTTTTTGGAACTGGCCACTCCATAATGGCCTTTACCTTTTCTGGGTCCACAGAGATTCCTTTGTCGAAAATGATATGACCTAAATAATGAATTTCTTTCTGGAAGAAGGAACACTTCGACAACTTCCCATACATTTTGTTCTTTCTAAGGCAGGACAACACTACTCGTAAGTGTTCCTCATGTTTTATTTCCTTCTTGGAATAGATGAGGATGTCATCTAGAAAGACTTGTACAAATCGATCTAAGTACTTCCAGAATACGTCGTTCATGAGGCTCATGAATATTACTGGTGCATTGGTCAATCTGAAAGGTACTACGACAAACTCGTAATGTCCAAACCGAGTTCGAAAGGCAGTTTTTGGGATATTTCCCTCCTTAATCCTTAATTGATGATACCCTGATCGCAAATTAATCTTTGAGAATACTGCTTCTCCTTTCATCTTATCAAAGAGGTCATCTATTCACGGCATTGGGTACCTATTTTTCACTGTAGCATGATTCAAGTCCCTGTAGTCTATACACAGTCATAAGGATCCATCCTTCTTCTTTACAAAAATTACCGGTGCACCCCAGGGTGATACACTGGGCCTTATTAGCCCTGAGTCCAGTAACTCTTTTAACTACATTTGCAATTCACAAAGTTCCGATGTTGTCATCTGATACTGAGTTTTGGAAATTGGTTCTGCACCAGGTTTTAGCTCAATAATAAAATCAAGCTCCCTCTCAGGAGGTAATCTTGGTAACTCATTCGAAAAAACATCCTTAAATTCTAACAATACCGGGTACTGATCCAATGAGGGTCCCTTTCTTTCGTTCACTAATTCCACTACATAAATTCGACATCCTTGCCTCAAGCATCGATTAACCTTCATAGTTGAGATAAAGAGTAATGGAAATTCTCTCCGTACACCCTGGATCTCTACTGGCCTTCCTTCTTCATCTACATAGAGCACCCTTTTTGCGAAACAATCTACCAAAGCTCGATGAGATTCTAACCAATCCATTCCAATGATTAGGTCGTACACCTTGAGAGCAGTGACATATACCTTCAACCTGGTAGTACACACTCCCAGGTTTACTATACAATTATCAACACTAGGTCCTACTGGTTTTTTTTCCCCCAAGGCCATCTCAACTTGTTTAAAGTCATCGTGCTCGTAGGCTGCCAACCCACTCTTTTCTAATGCAAATGGTGAAATGAAACTATCTGTTGCACCAGAATCAAATAAAATCTTAACATTGATATGATTTAGCATACTTGTTGACTCCACTAGTGTGGATTGATG
Source organism: Picea glauca (assembly GCA_000966675.3). NCBI lineage: Eukaryota > Viridiplantae > Streptophyta > Pinopsida > Pinales > Pinaceae > Picea > Picea glauca. The sequence goes on from JZKD02S1642509.1 coordinate 74,800, forward strand.
TTCAGCCTGGCAATTATTAACCGTTGTGTAAATATGGTGGCTACTACTTGCTCTTCCCATCGGGGCCTTTTCTTCTCTATGCATGAACCCTGATTGTAAATTTGGGCAGTCATGCTAGTAATGGGGTCCTCTGCACCCCCAACAGGTGACATGACATTGAACCTGCACATTGTTATGTGACTGTCCCTGAAATGAGTTCCTTCCCGTGGAACCCCTACCCCTACTAGTTGTTTCCTGAGATGGTTGTGGACCTGTCTACGTCATTGGTGATGAACAAGATGTTGCACTCATTGCCATTGAAATCCCTGTGGTTACTATCCTTGGTACGACTCTGTTACCATATGGAGGTGGCCTTGAKCCCCCTCCCCTGGAAAATGTCCTAGGGGCCTTCCTGACGAATMCARGAYGATGCGGAAAGGTCGGTATCACACCTCTGATTAAGTTCATGTGTTCCTCCACATAACRCRCATTTTCCACATCTTYCGCTACTGAAGACGGTTTCCACATCCGCACCATATCTCTTATCTTAGGGTTCAATCCATARACGAAGCGCTCTGCCTGTCRTTGGTCATTATCCATATACGAAACATATTTGACCAATTCCATAAATCTGATCTCATATTCTTCTACAGTTYTGTTTCCCTGTACTARGACATGAAACACCCCTACCTGTTGTTCCTCATAATAAGCTGGCAGATATTTCCTTCAGAACCTCTCCTCGAAAAGTTCCCAAGATATTGTGTCTAGGGTAAGATGCAGTTGTCTTTCTAGGTTTCCCTACCAGTTCAAGGTGTTGTCTCTTAACTGAAAAATTGTTATCTTCTCCTTTGAGTTGCACGCATAGTCCCTTAAGGAAAAACACCTTGTCATGCCTTCCAACCATGCTTCCGCGCGTTCACTAGCGCGACCTCTGGAAAACTCTGGAAGTTTGATCTTTTTCAATTCTCAAGTGATGTCTTCGGGTGGAGGTCCTCCCCCTGAATCCCTCGATGCTTCTGGATTACCCGTTCCAGATGGTGGGGGTTCCACCTCGGTCCCTACTGGTTGTTGCCCCTTTAAAGTATCATTTATGGCCTCCAATGAGCGTAGTATGAGAGATAATTCGGGTGATGGTGGTGGTAGCGCTGGCGGTGTTGGAAGTGCCTGGGACGATGCTCCCCTACCTCGATTCCCTCGAGTCCTAACCATCCTGTATGATTTAACCTGCATCCACCAAAGTTGTCAAGGTGAGTTCAAGGACATTTCAAATTTGCGCTACTTAAACTAGAAACAGGGTTAGGCGTAAGTTTTTCTTTTGCTTTTCTGTAAACAGACATTACTCTCTTTAGGGGATTAGCTGGGTTAGGATTAAGTGTCTAAGCTTTATTTCTTCACCTAAGAAAACTATTGACTCCCTTTCCTGGTAGCTACGCTAGCCTTGTGCCATACTCGCCAATTCCTCTAGCTTACTTTCCTAGTGTGTATGTCGCCTCCTTCCCACTTGTCCTAGTCTAAGTCCTTTAAACATTTTTCTTACAACTAATTGTCCTTCGATGCTTCACTCATGGGATCTCCTTGGCGCGTTGTACATATGCGTTGAATTGTGTGTCTCGGTGGCTGCAGGTGCGAGTCTTGAGGATTGTAGAGTTGTTTTCGGGCATCGGAGCTTAGTGCTTGGCTTTGAATGGTGGAATGGAATGGAAGGGCTCAATGATTGGCTCAATGAGTTGTGTGTAAGGTCCCGTGAGCCTGACGCTTGGATAATCGAAGATTATGCTTCAGGGTAGTACCTTGCCACTATTGATAATTAAATTATTTATATGTGAATTTATTTTGTAAAAGTGATATGTGTGGCGCGTTGGTGGTTGGTCATTTCTTAAGGCCTAGGCGGTGGGTGGTCGTGGTTTCAAAACCCATAGACTCTAAAACATTTCAATTTTTTTTTTATAACTTTATTTATTAATATATTTTTTTTAATAATAGGACAGTCAGATTATCAAATTAATTAAAATTAATAATCCTTATGCATCTATTTAACTGGGGTTGTTACAAAATCACTTTCATGTGAAAAAACACTCCAATTTTAGAAAAAAATGAATAGGCTAGAGACATGTTCTATTGTCTTTAAATAACACAAAGATGTATCATTTAGTGAGTAAACATACAATTGGGGAAGACTACACATAGAAAGTATAACAAATGTCACCTAGTTGGACATCCTTGTAACTGGTTTTGGTACCCTTTTGAGTAGTACTACATTAGACAACACATGTATACTTATTTTTCTTCCACATATATTTAGGTATATCAAAATCCCCATAGGTGCACCTAAAACCGACCTTAATTAATATTATTGACTGTCTTGTTACTATAGTACACCGAGAACAATACACAATTATATCACTTTTGCAGAAAATGAAATTAGGTAGTATGATTGGGGGTATGTTCAACCCTTAGTTGGTGATATGAAATATTCAATGGAGTACTATAGATAGAAACCCTCTGGTATATAAAATAACTATATAAATTTACACTCCTCTATCCTTGCAACCTGCAAACCCCAACTTCTGCAGCATGAGAAAATAAATTCCAAAATAATTTCCAATATAAAGAATTTGGGAATTTCATCAATGAAATAATACTCAAAATGGAGTAATAATCCCCTTAGATTAAAACAATTGGTGCTTTCCAACACCATTCATATGGAACTAGATCAAAATAATCCTTTCATCACACTAATTGTCTTGGTGTCACTCTTGCAATAAATATATTTTTTGTGGACCTANGACATGAAACACCCCTACCTGTTGTTCCTCATAATAAGCTGGCAGATATTTCCTTCAGAACCTCTCCTCGAAAAGTTCCCAAGATATTGTGTCTAGGGTAAGATGCAGTTGTCTTTCTAGGTTTCCCTACCAGTTCAAGGTGTTGTCTCTTAACTGAAAAATTGTTATCTTCTCCTTTGAGTTGCACGCATAGTCCCTTAAGGAAAAACACCTTGTCATGCCTTCCAACCATGCTTCCGCGCGTTCACTAGCGCGACCTCTGGAAAACTCTGGAAGTTTGATCTTTTTCAATTCTCAAGTGATGTCTTCGGGTGGAGGTCCTCCCCCTGAATCCCTCGATGCTTCTGGATTACCCGTTCCAGATGGTGGGGGTTCCACCTCGGTCCCTACTGGTTGTTGCCCCTTTAAAGTATCATTTATGGCCTCCAATGAGCGTAGTATGAGAGATAATTCGGGTGATGGTGGTGGTAGCGCTGGCGGTGTTGGAAGTGCCTGGGACGATGCTCCCCTACCTCGATTCCCTCGAGTCCTAACCATCCTGTATGATTTAACCTGCATCCACCAAAGTTGTCAAGGTGAGTTCAAGGACATTTCAAATTTGCGCTACTTAAACTAGAAACAGGGTTAGGCGTAAGTTTTTCTTTTGCTTTTCTGTAAACAGACATTACTCTCTTTAGGGGATTAGCTGGGTTAGGATTAAGTGTCTAAGCTTTATTTCTTCACCTAAGAAAACTATTGACTCCCTTTCCTGGTAGCTACGCTAGCCTTGTGCCATACTCGCCAATTCCTCTAGCTTACTTTCCTAGTGTGTATGTCGCCTCCTTCCCACTTGTCCTAGTCTAAGTCCTTTAAACATTTTTCTTACAACTAATTGTCCTTCGATGCTTCACTCATGGGATCTCCTTGGCACGTTGTACATATGCGTTGAATTGTGTGTCTCGGTGGCTGCAGGTGCGAGTCTTGAGGATTGTAGAGTGGTTTTCGGGCATCGGAGCTTAGTGCTTGGCTTTGAATGGTGGAATGGAATGGAAGGGCTCAATGATTGGCTCAATGAGTTGTGTGTAAGGTCCCATGAGCTTGACGCTTGGATAATCGAAGATTATGCTTCGGGGTAGTACCTTGCCACTATTGATAATTAAATTATTTATATGTGAATTTATTTTGTAAAAGTGATATGTGTGGCGCGTTGGTGGTTGGTCATTTCTTAAGGCCTAGGTGGTGCGTGGTCGTGGTTTCAAAACCCATAGACTCTAAAACATTTCAAATTTTTTTTTATAACTTTATTTATTAATATATTTTTTTTTAATATTAGGACAGTCAGATTATCAAATTAATTAAAATTAATAATCCTTATGCATCTATTTAACTGGGGTTGTTACAAAATCACTTTCATGTGAAAAAACACTCCAATTTTAGAAAAAAATGAATAGGCTAGAGACATGTTCTATTGTCTTTAAATAACACAAAGATGTATCATTTAGTGAGTAAACATACAATTGGGGAAGACTACACATAGAAAGTATAACAAATGTCACCTAGTTGGACATCCTTGTAACTGGTTTTGGTACCCTTTTGAGTAGTACTACATTAGACAACACATGTATACTTATTTTTCTTCCACATATATTTAGGTATATCAAAATCCCCATAGGTGCACCTAAAACCGACCTTAATTAATATTATTGACTGTCTTGTTACTATAGTACACCGAGAACAATACACAATTATATCACTTTTGCAGAAAATGAAATTAGGTAGTATGATTGGGGGTATGTTCAACCCTTAGTTGGTGATATGAAATATTCAATGGAGTACTATAGATAGAAACCCTCTGGTATATAAAATAACTATATAAATTTACACTCCTCTATCCTTGCAACCTGCAAACCCCAACTTCTGCAGCATGAGAAAATAAATTCCAAAATAATTTCCAATATAAAGAATTTGGGAATTTCATCAATGAAATAATACTCAAAATGGAGTAATAATCCCCTTAGATTAAAACAATTGGTGCTTTCCAACACCATTCATATGGAACTAGATCAAAATAATCCTTTCATCACACTAATTGTCTTGGTGTCACTCTTGCAATAAATATATTTTTTGTGGACCTAATCCTACCATTACTTCTAACCCCTCTCCAAAAATTCCTCTTGAGACATTCATAATGTTGGTATAGCTCCTGGATAATCTATTTGGCAGACCCAATCATCCCATGAAAGACACCCATAGCATGTTAGTAATGGATGATATAAATAAATTGATTTAGTATCTCTCTAAGTTAGTTAAAAAAATGGAAACCAATATGTCTCCCCTTACTACACAAGTTGGCCTTTGCTAAGATCATATCGAGAAGTTGAAAGGTAAGCCTAAGGAGGGTGAACATGTATTTGGTGAAGTATCCCATAAAGGTAAGCACCTTGAGGAGGAATAATATCCCATTAATCACTTCTCATTTTTTGACCATTCCCACAATCCAAAACCTCGCATCCCTAAAGTTTATTTGAATAAGTTTTATGGGCTGGATATGACTAATTAGGTTCACCAATTGGAGCACTAAAATTATCTTCATTCCATACTAGATGAAATTTTTAAACTCAAAATACGTGTCCTCTATCTATATAGGGAAAATTATAACTGGTGATAGTGGCAGAAACAAACATCTTTAGTGGTCACTACATGGAGACAATTTGTGAAATCCTTATTTCCTCACTTGATAAGAGATACAAAGTTTTTAATCCAACTTACCAAATTGTGCCAAACAAGTATGGTCGAAGACTATATTGACACTTGTGAAAATTTGGTTGTTAGAACTCAGATTTCCCATCGTGCCTATTTTATGTAGATTTCTCAATCTTTAGTCTCCAACTTTGATCGAAAACCCTGTCCCAACATGGTGGTTTCTCAATAGCCTACCCCACCCCTCAAGGTCCACAAGTTGACATAGGTATAAATTTGTAACATCAATTCAAGGGTCTTTCCCACAAATTTGATGAAAAATATTCTCGAGGGAATAAATTGAAGGACTATAAATCATTTATGGACATTCTCAATGAGGAAGTTGATGGTTAGTTAGGAGGAAGTCAATCCCATCACCAAGGAAATTCCTCTTCTTGACCAACTAAGCGAGGAACCTTGAATCTCATTTCATGCTTTGAATTGTATTTCTTCTCCTCAAACATTAAATTTAGTTTTCTATGTCAAGTATCATAAGGTAGTTGTGTTAATGGATAATGATAGCACTCATAAGTTAATCCATTGCCGATTTTCCTAAGAAATAGGTTTCTATATCCATATTGTTAGCCACTTAAATATTATGATTGATGATGAGGGATCTATGTAATGTGGTAGTGTTTGAAATATGAAAATTCAAATTGGTGAATATTCCTTGAAAATTTTCATGTTTTCCATTGAAATGGATGCATATGATATATCATTTTGGATTTTGGATGTTGAATGGATAAGAACATCAGGTCCCATCCCCATGTGTTTCTTACAATTAAACAAGATTTTTCAAAAAGGTGGAAATTTATACATGCTTAAAGGTATCAAAGAGGGTTATCCATAATTCATTAGCTCCCACCATATGGAAAATATTCTAAAAATGGTTATTCTATCATTATTTCACAATTCTATGTTATTCAAGTGTTTGATAATGCATCTCATCTAGTTCATCTAGATTTGTAGTTAGTGTTGGAAAAATACCAACAAGTATTTAAGTATCCCTGAGGATCAACATCCTCATGTGGAGAGAATCATCATAGTATACCATTTCTTCCTAGTATTCTACCACCTAATGTGTTCCCATATTGTGATCCTTTTACCCAAAATAATGAAATTGAAACGATTGTGTAGGAACTACTAGTTGCTAGTCTCATCCCTCCTAGTACCAACCACTACTCTTCTCTAGTTTTGATCATACCTAAAAAGGAAGCACTTGCTACATGTATCTTGATTTTAATTCTCTTAACAACTTGGATAAATCCATTTATGAGAAGATTTGTTTTTCTATTCTTCATGAAATTTCTATGTGCCATCCTTAGTCGATGTGGTGTTGTTTCTGTATTGAAAAGAGACCATCTTATCTTGAAATATTTATTGGAACAAAGGATATCACCCCTAGAATAAAAAGCATGGGTTATTAAAATGTTATGCCATGAGTATGCCATTTTTTGTAAGAAGGGAAAGGAAAATGTGGTGGTTGGTTCTCTCTATAGGAAGTATGATGAGGAAGGGTCTCTATATTCCTTATATTTAATAGTTCCAATTCTCTATAATCAGTATGTCAAGAATGGTTAGTGATTTCCAAGATCATGCACATGATCCATGAGCTATATACCAACCCACAACCACACCCAGGCTACAATTAAAAGGATGATGAGATCCATTATAAAGGGTGTAATTTTTTGTTCAAGATTCCTCATTTGGGTCCAAAGTGTTATATCAATTACACTCCTCTTCGAGAACATGCCAATCGAGGTTTAAAAAAACATATGAAAGTATTAATATTTCATCCTTTTGGGAAGGCATGAATAAGGAATTTCACACCTTTGTGGTACAATGTGAAACTTTCCATGTTAATAAAGGGAAAATAGTAAAGCCTTTAGGAGCCTTATGTAACATCTTGCTCTTGCATGAACTAAGAGAACTTATTCCTTGAGGACGCTTGCTTACAAGTGATCCATATTATTATACTATTGGGCGTTGGATTATGATTATGAATAAATATGGATATGATGACATGTTATTTGGTTGTATTGACATAAACATGTGTTATTGACTCGGTTCTTCTAAGTGTGCAGGACTTTGGACCTCGAGGATGCAGAGGCATCGATGAAATCCCTTGGACTCTGGATTGAGTTAGGGAGTGGACTATTGGGGTTGATTGTTGTAGATATGACATGTGTACATATGATTATATGTTATGATGATTGATTATTTTGCTGACATGATTCATTGATGATGCAGGCTAACGATAGCTTGTCAACCAGACTCACATGTGGAGTAGAGGGGTCATGCACGACAACTAGAGACTTTGAGGGAGAGATGTAGACAACAACCTTGCCACAACCTATTAGCACTCCCACCTTGGCTCGAACTATAGGTTAACGATTACCTAGTTCGAGAAGACCCACGATGTCATGAGGGAAGACTGTGACAGTCACTCATAATGAATCTAAGAAGCGCGCAATAAGGCATGGGCCTTATTCCTTAGAGGCCCTTAGTCTTCCAAAATATCACTTGGTGGAGTATTGACTCCATGGGTTTTTGATGTCTACCAAGTCAGTCAAGAGGCGAGTGGCACCCTTGGAGCATGTAGTGCATCCTGAAGGACACGTCACGCACGGAAAACGGAAAAAGATGAGTGACACCCTTGGAGAAACTAATGTGTCCTAAAGGGAACGTCACGATTTCAACGAGTAAGTGAATAAACCTAGTCGACCTTAAAATGAATGATGTGATAAGTAATATTTAAAAACAATTTCCCTAATAAAAATGTCACCCACCCTAGGAAATTAAAATCTAGGTCTAAGTGATACTTGTGGTAAAAAAAAAAATTAATAATCATAATTAAACATGTGACAAGAAGGGGGTAAGAAATTCAATTAATTTATTAAAATCAAATTACTTTGGGAGATTATTTGTTTTTTTAAAAGGAAATGATTGTTTTTCTACATATGCTAATTAAATTTTATTAATTAAAAAAGAGAAAGAGGTGGTTTTTCTACACTTGCTAATTTGAATTTTAGATAAAAAGTGAAAAGAGGGAAACTTAAAAGAAATAGGAAACTAAGGGGAAAAGGGGAAAGATAAATAAAAAGGGAAACGTAAGGAAAAAGTTGAATGACTAACTTAATAAGGAAATAGGGAAACATAAGGAAAAAATTGAATGAACTCAACTAAGAATTTAGTAAAGGCGTAAGTCATTTAAAATGTGTAAGGGAATATGGGGACACCAAGGAGCAATTTTAGGAATGATTTTAGGTGGGTGAGGGAAATAGGATTAATTAAATAATTAATGGAGTTAATTTATTCTGCAACTAGGGGGATGGGTGACATGTGTACGGGGGAGGTTTTTCTGAATTGAATTAATGAAAAATAAATTAAATGGGAATTTGGGAAAGAAATCACTTAGAAAATATATAAAAAGGATGGAGGAAGAGAAGTATAGGGGGGGGGATCGTTTATGTGTAATGTTAGGCTACATAATTTTTTTCTTGACTGACTTATCTTGTGGGATTTCGGATACGCAACTCATGTAATGAGTTGTAGATCAACTTTGCGAGGCAATATGGGAGCTAGTTGTTCTCTAGTATAGTGTGTGTGGCCCCTATGTACTTTGAGTGGCTCAAGGGGAAGAAGAGTAGCCCTAGATTTGGCTGGGAGGTATCGGTGAAGTCACATCGGCCACCAAGTGAGAGCTAGACGGAGAGCGCACAGGACAATGACTCGAAGTTGTCACCTTGGGCTACGGTATGCATGCATTTATTTGAATGGTAGATTATTATTTTTATTGTGCTTTTCATTACTGTACTTATATTGTGTAAAGAAATGTGATTTACTCAATGTTTTTAATTGAGAACTTAAAGTCATCATAGCTTTACGCTCACTTATTTTGAATTGATTTCCTTGGCAACCCGATCCCTGATTACTATGATTGTTCTATTTTGTTTTATTGATTATTATGAAGAGATTGTGCTTTATCTTCCATACTTATCCCTAGATCATCAATCCATGCTTGAGAAGTTGGCCAGGAGCCGAATCGATGGTTGTCTCTTTAATGTTAATAGACCTAAATATTATGATGCCCTGATTTTCTGTCGATGCATGATGAGCGAAGGATAACACTTTCCCATCCATCTACCCTTACTTATCCTAGAGTTGACTTATTCATGGCTGAACGATTGGTCTTGCACTTTCTTGTGATTGATTTCTTTTGTTTTTTGGATGGTAAGACGCTGCATTTTGATTAATGAATCCCAACGCCTTGATCGGTAAATATCAATGTTTTAATATGTCAATGTCTGTGCTTACTTATGTTGTGTCTGGGAATTTACTATGTCTACAATTGAATATTTGTTGACAACGTCTAACTTATATATTTACTGCGATTATACATGTTGTTTGGACTGCAATTTCATGTTTTTTTTTACTGCCTTTGATGCCCTTCTGTGTTGCGTTTTGATGGTTTTTTCTCCACCATTTCCTTCTTCTTTTCACGAAAAACAAACATGGTTTGGATGTTGCATTTTAGTAGAACCATTCCAACGATGCGTTAACATTTGCCAGCGATCATATATCTGATCCTTTGCACAACGATTTCATTTCTTTTTCACAATGATTTTATTATAATGTGATAGAGATAACGTTTTTATTCCCTGCGTTTTTGGGTAGCGATTTGGTTGTTGTATGTCAGAGTGTTTATTTCTATAGATGGAAGCTTATTATTCTCTATGTATGAAAACGATTTTAGACATATTAGACTGCGAATTTACACCTTATTAATCTGCTAATTTACCATTCATAGACTGCAAACTATTACATTTATTAAACCAATGATTTTACATTTATTATGACAGTCATTGTAATAGCAACAATATTCTGGATATCAAACTAATATTATCGATAACAATTCTATTGACAACGAAATTAGATGTATGGTGTAGCGATACCAGGCATTTAATAAATGATAGCAATAAGATTGACTGTGTTTTTTTACCCTGAGAATGATTGTGTTTTTACCATTCTCCCTTTACCCATTTCGTTTTTCCAATTCGGTATTGCCAAATTCGTTTTACCATTCGCCCTTTACCTATTTTGTTTTTCCTATTCGGTTTTGCCAAATTCTTTTTACTATTCTCCCTTTACCCATTTCGTTTTGCCTATTCAGTTTTGCCAAATTCGTTCTACCATTCGCCCTCTACCCATTTTGTTTTGCCTATTCGGTTTTGCCAAATTCGTTTTACAATTCACCCTCTATCCAATTCATTTTGCCAACTTGGTTTTTCCAAATTCNTAAAACAATTGGTGCTTTCCAACACCATTCATATGGAACTAGATCAAAATAATCCTTTCATCACACTAATTGTCTTGGTGTCACTCTTGCAATAAATATATTTTTTGTGGACCTAATCCTACCATTACTTCTAACCCCTCTCCAAAAATTCCTCTTGAGACATTCATAATGTTGGTATAGCTCCTGGATAATCTATTTGGCAGACCCAATCATCCCATGAAAGACACCCATAGCATGTTAGTAATGGATGATATAAATAAATTGATTTAGTATCTCTCTAAGTTAGTTAAAAAAATGGAAACCAATATGTCTCCCCTTACTACACAAGTTGGCCTTTGCTAAGATCATATCGAGAAGTTGAAAGGTAAGCCTAAGGAGGGTGAACATGTATTTGGTGAAGTATCCCATAAAGGTAAGCACCTTGAGGAGGAATAATATCCCATTAATCACTTCTCATTTTTTGACCATTCCCACAATCCAAAACCTCGCATCCCTAAAGTTTATTTGAATAAGTTTTATGGGCTGGATATGACTAATTAGGTTCACCAATTGGAGCACTAAAATTATCTTCATTCCATACTAGATGAAATTTTTAAACTCAAAATACGTGTCCTCTATCTATATAGGGAAAATTATAACTGGTGATAGTGGCAGAAACAAACATCTTTAGTGGTCACTACATGGAGACAATTTGTGAAATCCTTATTTCCTCACTTGATAAGAGATACAAAGTTTTTAATCCAACTTACCAAATTGTGCCAAACAAGTATGGTCGAAGACTATATTGACACTTGTGAAAATTTGGTTGTTAGAACTCAGATTTCCCATCGTGCCTATTTTATGTAGATTTCTCAATCTTTAGTCTCCAACTTTGATCGAAAACCCTGTCCCAACATGGTGGTTTCTCAATAGCCTACCCCACCCCTCAAGGTCCACAAGTTGACATAGGTATAAATTTGTAACATCAATTCAAGGGTCTTTCCCACAAATTTGATGAAAAATATTCTCGAGGGAATAAATTGAAGGACTATAAATCATTTATGGACATTCTCAATGAGGAAGTTGATGGTTAGTTAGGAGGAAGTCAATCCCATCACCAAGGAAATTCCTCTTCTTGACCAACTAAGCGAGGAACCTTGAATCTCATTTCATGCTTTGAATTGTATTTCTTCTCCTCAAACATTAAATTTAGTTTTCTATGTCAAGTATCATAAGGTAGTTGTGTTAATGGATAATGATAGCACTCATAAGTTAATCCATTGCCGATTTTCCTAAGAAATAGGTTTCTATATCCATATTGTTAGCCACTTAAATATTATGATTGATGATGAGGGATCTATGTAATGTGGTAGTGTTTGAAATATGAAAATTCAAATTGGTGAATATTCCTTGAAAATTTTCATGTTTTCCATTGAAATGGATGCATATGATATATCATTTTGGATTTTGGATGTTGAATGGATAAGAACATCAGGTCCCATCCCCATGTGTTTCTTACAATTAAACAAGATTTTTCAAAAAGGTGGAAATTTATACATGCTTAAAGGTATCAAAGAGGGTTATCCATAATTCATTAGCTCCCACCATATGGAAAATATTCTAAAAATGGTTATTCTATCATTATTTCACAATTCTATGTTATTCAAGTGTTTGATAATGCATCTCATCTAGTTCATCTAGATTTGTAGTTAGTGTTGGAAAAATACCAACAAGTATTTAAGTATCCCTGAGGATCAACATCCTCATGTGGAGAGAATCATCATAGTATACCATTTCTTCCTAGTATTCTACCACCTAATGTGTTCCCATATTGTGATCCTTTTACCCAAAATAATGAAATTGAAACGATTGTGTAGGAACTACTAGTTGCTAGTCTCATCCCTCCTAGTACCAACCACTACTCTTCTCTAGTTTTGATCATACCTAAAAAGGAAGCACTTGCTACATGTATCTTGATTTTAATTCTCTTAACAACTTGGATAAATCCATTTATGAGAAGATTTGTTTTTCTATTCTTCATGAAATTTCTATGTGCCATCCTTAGTCGATGTGGTGTTGTTTCTGTATTGAAAAGAGACCATCTTATCTTGAAATATTTATTGGAACAAAGGATATCACCCCTAGAATAAAAAGCATGGGTTATTAAAATGTTATGCCATGAGTATGCCATTTTTTGTAAGAAGGGAAAGGAAAATGTGGTGGTTGGTTCTCTCTATAGGAAGTATGATGAGGAAGGGTCTCTATATTCCTTATATTTAATAGTTCCAATTCTCTATAATCAGTATGTCAAGAATGGTTAGTGATTTCCAAGATCATGCACATGATCCATGAGCTATATACCAACCCACAACCACACCCAGGCTACAATTAAAAGGATGATGAGATCCATTATAAAGGGTGTAATTTTTTGTTCAAGATTCCTCATTTGGGTCCAAAGTGTTATATCAATTACACTCCTCTTCGAGAACATGCCAATCGAGGTTTAAAAAAACATATGAAAGTATTAATATTTCATCCTTTTGGGAAGGCATGAATAAGGAATTTCACACCTTTGTGGTACAATGTGAAACTTTCCATGTTAATAAAGGGAAAATAGTAAAGCCTTTAGGAGCCTTATGTAACATCTTGCTCTTGCATGAACTAAGAGAACTTATTCCTTGAGGACGCTTGCTTACAAGTGATCCATATTATTATACTATTGGGCGTTGGATTATGATTATGAATAAATATGGATATGATGACATGTTATTTGGTTGTATTGACATAAACATGTGTTATTGACTCGGTTCTTCTAAGTGTGCAGGACTTTGGACCTCGAGGATGCAGAGGCATCGATGAAATCCCTTGGACTCTGGATTGAGTTAGGGAGTGGACTATTGGGGTTGATTGTTGTAGATATGACATGTGTACATATGATTATATGTTATGATGATTGATTATTTTGCTGACATGATTCATTGATGATGCAGGCTAACGATAGCTTGTCAACCAGACTCACATGTGGAGTAGAGGGGTCATGCACGACAACTAGAGACTTTGAGGGAGAGATGTAGACAACAACCTTGCCACAACCTATTAGCACTCCCACCTTGGCTCGAACTATAGGTTAACGATTACCTAGTTCGAGAAGACCCACGATGTCATGAGGGAAGACTGTGACAGTCACTCACAATGAATCTAAGAAGCGCGCAATAAGGCAGGGGCCTTATTCCTTAGAGGCCCTTAGTCTTCCAAAATATCACTTGGTGGAGTATTGACTCCATGGGTTTTTGATGTCTACCAAGTCAGTCAAGAGGCGAGTGGCACCCTTGGAGAAACTAATGTGTCCTAAAGGGAACGTCGCGATTTCAACGAGTAAGTGAATAAACCTAGTCGACCTTAAAATGAATGATGTGATAAGTAATATTTAAAAACAATTTCCCTAATAAAAATGTCACCCACCCTGGGAAATTAAAATCTAGGTCTAAGTGATACTTGTGGTAAAAAAATAAATTAATAATCATAATTAAACATGTGACAAGAAGGGGGTAAGAAATTCAATTAATTTATTAAAATCAAATTACTTTGGGAGATTATTTGTTTTTTTAAAAGGAAATGATTGTTTTTCTACATATGCTAATTAAATTTTATTAATTAAAAAAGAGAAAGAGGTGGTTTTTCTACACTTGCTAATTTGAATTTTAGATAAAAAGTGAAAAGAGGGAAACTTAAAAGAAATAGGAAACTAAGGGGAAAAGGGGAAAGATAAATAAAAAGGGAAACGTAAGGAAAAAGTTGAATGACTAACTTAATAAGGAAATAGGGAAACATAAGGAAAAAATTGAATGAACTCAACTAAGAATTTAGTAAAGGCGTAAGTCATTTAAAATGTGTAAGGGAATATGGGGACACCAAGGAGCAATTTTAGGAATGATTTTAGGTGGGTGAGGGAAATAGGATTAATTAAATAATTAATGGAGTTAATTTATTCTGCAACTAGGGGGATGGGTGACATGTGTACGGGGGAGGTTTTTCTGAATTGAATTAATGAAAAATAAATTAAATGGGAATTTGGGAAAGAAATCACTTAGAAAATATATAAAAAGGATGGAGGAAGAGAAGTATAGGGGGGGGGATCGTTTATGTGTAATGTTAGGCTACATAATTTTTTTCTTGACTGACTTATCTTGTGGGATTTCGGATACGCAACTCATGTAATGAGTTGTAGATCAACTTTGCGAGGCAATATGGGAGCTAGTTGTTCTCTAGTATAGTGTGTGTGGCCCCTATGTACTTTGAGTGGCTCAAGGGGAAGAAGAGTAGCCCTAGATTTGGCTGGGAGGTATCGGTGAAGTCACATCGGCCACCAAGTGAGAGCTAGACGGAGAGCGCACAGGACAATGACTCGAAGTTGTCACCTTGGGCTACGGTATGCATGCATTTATTTGAATGGTAGATTATTATTTTTATTGTGCTTTTCATTACTGTACTTATATTGTGTAAAGAAATGTGATTTACTCAATGTTTTTAATTGAGAACTTAAAGTCATCATAGCTTTACGCTCACTTATTTTGAATTGATTTCCTTGGCAACCCGATCCCTGATTACTATGATTGTTCTATTTTGTTTTATTGATTATTATGAAGAGATTGTGCTTTATCTTCCATACTTATCCCTAGATCATCAATCCATGCTTGAGAAGTTGGCCAGGAGCCGAATCGATGGTTGTCTCTTTAATGTTAATAGACCTAAATATTATGATGCCCTGATTTTCTGTCGATGCATGATGAGCGAAGGATAACACTTTCCCATCCATCTACCCTTACTTATCCTAGAGTTGACTTATTCATGGCTGAACGATTGGTCTTGCACTTTCTTGTGATTGATTTCTTTTGTTTTTTGGATGGTAAGACGCTGCATTTTGATTAATGAATCCCAACGCCTTGATCGGTAAATATCAATGTTTTAATATGTCAATGTCTGTGCTTACTTATGTTGTGTCTGGGAATTTACTATGTCTACAATTGAATATTTGTTGACAACGTCTAACTTATATATTTACTGCGATTATACATGTTGTTTGGACTGCAATTTCATGTTTTTTTTTACTGCCTTTGATGCCCTTCTGTGTTGCGTTTTGATGGTTTTTTCTCCACCATTTCCTTCTTCTTTTCACGAAAAACAAACATGGTTTGGATGTTGCATTTTAGTAGAACCATTCCAACGATGCGTTAACATTTGCCAGCGATCATATATCTGATCCTTTGCACAACGATTTCATTTCTTTTTCACAATGATTTTATTATAATGTGATAGAGATAACGTTTTTATTCCCTGCGTTTTTGGGTAGCGATTTGGTTGTTGTATGTCAGAGTGTTTATTTCTATAGATGGAAGCTTATTATTCTCTATGTATGAAAACGATTTTAGACATATTAGACTGCGAATTTACACCTTATTAATCTGCTAATTTACCATTCATAGACTGCAAACTATTACATTTATTAAACCAATGATTTTACATTTATTATGACAGTCATTGTAATAGCAACAATATTCTGGATATCAAACTAATATTATCGATAACAATTCTATTGACAACGAAATTAGATGTATGGTGTAGCGATACCAGGCATTTAATAAATGATAGCAATAAGATTGACTGTGTTTTTTTACCCTGAGAATGATTGTGTTTTTACCATTCTCCCTTTACCCATTTCGTTTTTCCAATTCGGTATTGCCAAATTCGTTTTACCATTCGCCCTTTACCTATTTTGTTTTTCCTATTCGGTTTTGCCAAATTCTTTTTACTATTCTCCCTTTACCCATTTCGTTTTGCCTATTCAGTTTTGCCAAATTCGTTCTACCATTCGCCCTCTACCCATTTTGTTTTGCCTATTCGGTTTTGCCAAATTCGTTTTACAATTCACCCTCTATCCAATTCATTTTGCCAACTTGGTTTTTCCAAATTC
>JZKD02S1642520.1:0-13202 GCA_000966675.3 Picea glauca
TGCATTACTTCTTTGAAATCATTTTTTCTGAGTGATTGTGATTATATTGTATACCAACTTTGAATTTATTTAATGACGACTTAAAACCTAATTAAAAATTTCTCCTAATTCTTTTACAAGCCTACGCACATTCGAAGTCTCCGGACCCCTTTTGACAGCTTCCCGTGTAGGTACTCGGGTTTCATTTTACAGCGTGTGTTAAGGAAAATTGTACTTCAAGTCCTATTTGAAGAAAGGGTTTGTCTTGAGGTATATATATCATGAAATTTCATACCATACGTCTATAAAAACTACTTTACTATACAATTCGTTTTTAAAGAAAGACAATAAGGAAAAACCCTTGTTGAAATGTGATTTCTATTATTTTGAACTTTATAAGCATGATAATGCGTAAGGTTGGAGACTCACTTGAGTAACTATCCATCCTTGGAAACTGGAGTGAGTTTTTAAGCATTTGAATTACAATAATTCTTCGTGTACTATTGACATAAAACATTATTGTATTTATTTGCTCCAAGCCTGTGGCATACAGTGGTTAAATATAAATAGTATTTGCACTATAAATTGTATTGAATACAACATACAGACTTCCTTTATAATTCTCTATGAGATAATTAATAACTATACATTGTTATTGCGTAAACTAAAATGGAAGATTTGTTGGAATTACCCCTACTTCCCAAGTCTCGATAGGGCTTGTTATATGAATGATTTAGATGTCGAATAGATCATTATTCCTGTACCAGAATCTTATGTATATATAACCGTTCATATATAAGTATATGTATATTCATTATGCCATTCCATATTAAATATTGTTTGGGCAATTTTCTCTGTTGAATACTCATGATTAGATGGTACCTCTCTTTGTATTTATCTACGATAATATAGGCAGCTACTACCCCTTCAATTAGTTTACTTTACGCTCACAATCCCATGCCTATGATGTTCGAGGTAATATAGTATTGGTATTCTTACTTTAGATGCATCTCCTAGATTTTCCATATTGCATTTATGTTGCTATCTAAGATAAATAGAAATTTTATTCAATGCATGCAATTAACCTGTAAGGGCTTATCCTACAGTTTATTCCATTCCAACAGTGACCTAATCTGTAGAACTACTTCTTTCAGCATTATCTGGATATACTCTTTCAGCTATTAGATCAAATGAAAATAACATTCATTGAACAATTTAATCAACATAGATTATTTATCTGATTTCCAATTTAGAAGAATTCTATAAGACCTTAAGTCAAACAACATTCGATCATATTTTTGTCCATAATCATACTTCTAAATAGGATTAAACAGGTACCTTCCACTAGCTATCAAATCATATATCATTCTACGAGAGAAAGAATAGGATAACATATCTGAACAGTTGTCGAATAACAATTGGGAAAAAACACGTTCCTCCCAACCATAGAATAGGGCAGCGAAATCACTTGCCCGATTCACCTCGTAGCCTGACCATGAATCCATGAAGGAAAACTTGGAAAACTCATCCTCAGCAAAGTCCTTCAACTCCATTATATTATTCTTGCCTCTCACTCAATCAATAGTGTTCATAATAACAAAACAAATCAATAGTCTCTTTTCCCCAGCATACTAGACAACGTCCTGCCTCCTCACATATGCTATATAATAAAATAGTCATTTTTGCCTAGGTCTTTCTTCCCCCTTGGGAATTTTTGCATCTTTCTAAATCCCTGATTTTCAGGGGATGCGAATGGCCAAATGTATGATTTTCCACTTGTAACAATAAATCCAGAGGAATTTCCCACATGTTCCCCACTCATGGAGTCATGGTCAACTGATTTTTAACATGGTTGTTCCATTTGTCTCCTGCAACTAATATAAAATATTTTGTTTTCATACAAGTGTCACAGTTAAATAGTTAGTTGGGTCAAATCAAATCTCTGTCCAACATTCATAATAATTTATTACAATTATCAAATTTGAAATTCGGAATTGCCATAAATGGTAAAATATTTCCAAATTCGAATTTACTAAAAACATAATAATTTTCCAACCAATTTTAAATTTAAAAAATACTTTATTTTTGGGGATGTCACAAGTATGTTGGGAAATGATACATGTGCAACGACATAGAGATTCAATATTGCAATTTCTGATTCATGGAAGATTACTCTTGCTATCACCATCTGGAAAAAAAAATCTTTGAAATGCATATGATCCAAAATTGTTACATGTTTTTTCACTAATATCATCACTCCATGTGTAATGCAACTTGATATGCAATTGTGATTTGGAAATTTCTTGTTTTGCATGCATAATGTCATGTATGTTTCTTGCAAGAGAAAAATATCAGATTGCATTGTGTCATAGTCATTGAGTATATCATTCATATGTGCATATAGGTTGTGCATGTTAAGTGAGAGAATTGATACATATGAGTTTGTTTGTATGGATTGGTAATCATATTGTAGATGCCATTTTGCACTAGTCTGAAGGCATTGCATCTTAGTATCGACTTTATGTTTGAATTTGAAGTTATCTTTTGTAAGAGCACTTAGAAAATACAAAGATTCTATGCTTTTGACATGAGACAAAGTTGTGTATACAAGTCCATGTATTTGCTTTCCAGCCAAGTCGAATGAAACACTATCAAGTGTTATCCCTTGTGATCCGTGGACTGTACGTGCACATGCAAGTTTAATTGGAAATTGTTTTCGAATCTTCAATGTACCTATCTTTTTTGATGTTGATATTGGTTTTGATATTCATAATATAGGTGTCCATTCACACAAAGTGTCTGAATTATATATACAATTTAACTTGTTTTCTTGTTGATGGACAATATGCGGGTCATGGAACTTAATCCAAAGGACATCATTTTTTTTTTTTTTTTATAAGCTTTGAGCATTCCATCTGCACCATTCACCAAGACATCTTGTGAATCATAGTTGGCATATATTTCAACTAGCATGTCTAATTTCAGGACAAGTTGCAAAGACAAAGTGGTTGTATGTTGATGACATGGTACATTGCCATGGTTGTCTTCTTCAAGGTCAATTGAATTGATGATGATATTATTTCCACGCATGAATGATAGCATGTACTTGTTATTAATTGCAACATCCTTATTATTGTAGAATAGGTAAGGGAAGGTTGGTTATGTTGATTTAGGTTGCATGAAAATTGAATTGATATATGTTAATTCATCACATGTCTGGTTGTTTTTCCGCATTCTATTAAGAATTGGAATAAATGTTTCATTTGTCTGGCACATTATAGTACGTAATTCGAAGCATTTTATTTTTTCTTTCCAAAAGTCATGTGTCATTGTTTTCATATTGACTATAGGTTGCTCAAATATCAAAGAATCTTGTATGGGTTGCACCTGGTAAATATCCCCATAGAATATCATATCAATGTCCCCAAAGTGTTTAGTGTGCACATGTTTTATGTTTCTCAGTCGATTGTCAATGGAATATAAGAAGCGACTTACAATAAAGTATGGCTCATCTATGAAGACAATTTGTAGTTATTCATAAATCTTAGACAAGGTATCTAACATTTCCTTGCTAAGTGGAAGAAAGTGTGACTTGTTAAAAGGAATTAACAATGCAAAGTGGACTGTTGTTCCACCTGCATTATATGCAAATTTTCCTGTATATGAAACTATTAGTCCCTTTGGTTTCATAGGGTCACTTGAACTATTTGAATCACATATTTTTATAAGAATTTGGAATATTTCTTTTGTTGTGAATGTCTTGTCTATTCCTATCCCTCCTGTAAGGAACAAGTGCACAGGAGTGTGCATGTTTAATCATTTTTTCATTGCAATGTCCTTTATGATTTCTTCTTGTTCGTGATTCAACAACCATCTAATTCTATAGTATTCTTGATTTTCGATAAAGAAAGTGTGTTTTGTGACTTTAAACCCAAGGTTGTTACGTTTTTCAATGGTGGTTGCTCGAGGACAAGGAAAATCTTCTTGCAAGTCATAGGACTCATAGAGAGTTCTAGTTGTTTTATTCTGTGATAATGTCTCATCAACATTGTCGGGGTTTTCTAGTTCATCAAGTGCACTTTCTAAGTCACCCCATGTTGGTTTGACATTGTATGTAAATATAACCTCATTCGTTTGTATTATAGTCTCATAAGAAGTATATGTAGATTCCCATGTATGGAAGTTATGTTTTAATGTGTTTTCATTTTGATCAAATGGATCGTACAATAATAGTTTCTCTCTAAAGAACTTTTCATAGTCAATGTGTTTGTTGTATTTGACAAAGCGTATTACATTTAGTTTTTTCCTTTATGATATGGGTGTACCATTTTCTTTGTAATGAAATACAAATTATGCAAGGAAGATATGCTTAATAGGAGGTGGATGTTGGAGGTAGCAATCACTATCAGGTTCAGGTAGTAATCACTATCACGTTGGAAAAATTATGAATTATTAGGTTCTTGTTTTAGCAAAGATGGTGGTTTAAGCAAAAATGTGCATGTGCCAAGTGGAGATGTATTTATGAAGACATATTTCCTTGAACTACAGATCAGAGGCAGGGAAAGTGCGATGTGGACTGCTTGTTCAACAAACATTTGTTGAATATTAAGTAATGAATTTCCAACTGTACGTATCATTTGCATAGCATCGATTTTACTTTTTTCATGTTCTCTGTGTATTCTTATGAATGCACTTGTCATGGATTTGTCAACTTTGTTCATGTAGGAGGTACAATATGATGCCACAACATATGCGTTGAGGAAATATTTTGCATATGTATTTGCATTCGACATAATTGGCATGTCCTTGGAGAAACTATTGTTCCAAATATGTGAAAGTTTTCGTTTAAGGAAAATTGTTGGTTGTTTAAATGTAGATTGTATCACTTGGATGTACTCATTTTCTGTTAGATTTAGTTCTGCCAAGAAGTATTTGAAGCTCATTAATTCACAGAAGTATTGTTGTTTTATAAATGTGAACAAATATTTTTATTTTTCAATGATAACATTGTCCTATAAACTAATTGGTTCTATGATTCTTGTTATTCTCATTGGCAGAACAGGGAATTTGTATCTGCAATGTGAATTATTTCATTTTTTACAGCTTCTTTTATGGTAATGTCTATGAACTTTGGCAAGTTCTCGATCAAAATGGTCTGTGTTGCATGTTATGTATTTGTCTAGAAACTATTCTATTTGTGATTTGTTGTCATTTCCATAGACCGATGCACCCTTTATCCATAACGGTGCATGGTCATGTTCACTCCCTTTATTTTCAAACTCAGTCACAAAATAGTAGTCTGATATTTTCCTGAAGAACATTTCAACATGACATATCAATTGCCTCAAAACATTTACTCTATGTCTATATAATGTAGACATTGTAGTCACCAATGGACCCCAATGATGCCCGACACTTGTAAATGTGATGAAAAAAGTTGGATGTCCCAATTGTCAGATCATTGCAAATATAGTTTTATTTTTTTGTTGCAAGTAGTGAGGAGAGATGCAAATGTTTTTGAAATCTGTGTATCTAATATCATATTTTAAGATTTTTTCTAGGTTTTCTTTATACTTGACATATCTCACAAATAATTTTCTTCCTCATAGATGGCCTTTTCTTATTCACACCCACCTGAAAGATATCACTTTCTCAATTATAATGTGCATATTTTTGAAAAACAAATTTGTTATGTGACATGGGAAGTCACCGCTTGAATGCAAAATTTCCCATTGAACTATTTTATGGTAGTTGAATCATTTTGTGATGTCATTGGCATGTGGTTATCCATATAACAGTGTTGGGAAGTTCATTTCCTCAGCAAATTTGTCCTTGAATATTTCAAGTGGATGTTTCCCTTTAAAAGGTGTGATTTTGACAATCTTGTCTTGCAATTCATGAATGCATTGTGAGTCAGTGAATCCATGTATCAATGTTTCATTAGGTTTTTCATTCTCTAATTCATCTCCTGCATAAAATTCACTAGTAGTGTCAAAATTTTGTGTAGAGTTGTCATTTCCTTTTTCAAGAACATGGTTTCAGTTCTCATTTATAAAATTGTTTTATGCTTTGTACAGGGCCTTGGAACATAATTCTTTTAATTCTTTCATGACAATGTGCAAACACACTCTACTTGTCTAGTATGCATTCTTGTATTGCAAATGTCTTTTGAGAGCTACAACAATCATCATTGTTTCTCTCATGAATTGTGGCAACGCTTTTTGGAGAGCATCTAGTTGCACATGCACGTTAATAATTGATCTTGTTAAGCCCATTTGGGGTCATCTATAGCCCCAAGGTCTGATTTGTGAAATCGCAATTCACAGAGACACAAGTCTATCTTCAAGTTCTGCAAGTGTACTTACATATGGTAGTGGTGTGTTACATCTTATTTGGTCATGTGTTGCAAATTGTGGTTGTTTTCCATTTTCAAGTGATTGTTTGCATGGAAGACAAATTTTTCTAGTGGAAAATGTTCTATCATTTTTTGTGAGGATGATGTATTCTTTTTTCAAGTCAGGGGTGAAAGACTTAATTCTCTTTGTGAAATTCAATTCTTCGCAAATCGCACATGCAATGGAAGGATGTCCTCAATTTTTTTCATATAGCTATGAATTGCATCTCTCTTTCCTAGATGAGGATGCACATCAAGTGTTTGTTGGTTTTCAATGCTAGCATTGCAAAATGTTGGATCTAATTTACGATATGTGATTTTTCCCCCTCGGTCATTATCATGACCACTATGGGATATGTAGTTGCACAAGTTTCTCCCACATATACTTTTTTTCAACATGTGGTAGGTTAACTTATGGTTTCCACTCGAAACTAATTTCACTTGTTGACTAGACATGTTGAAGGTGGAATCGACATTTGGTACACGCATTTCCTCCTCACCATGTTGATGATGCAAAGGGTGATGGTATTTTTCATTGGACATGTGATGTTTGTGTTCAGTAGGAAGTGTGTAAATACACTCTTGTTGTGCACACACAAATTTTTTTAAGTTGTGATATGTGAGTTTGTGTTTCTTGGTAGAGCTCCTTTTCACCACATGAAGATCGCGCGTACAATTCAGAGGTCTAGAAGGAAGTGTGCCAATGTATTTATTTATTTCATGTATGACCTTTTTCAAGTTTTGATAAGTCATTCTATGCTTTTTGTTTAAGCTCTCCATGACCTGATGACAATTGGGATGAGTTTCATCGTGACTAGATACTATGCGACGCTTATCTAGATTCGATGTGGTTTGGTTAGCATGGAAATTGAATCTTGAACTTGAAGTATTTCTTATCAAAGGTTTATAATGGATGTGTGACATATCTATTTTTGACGACATGATGTCAATTGTTTGATCGTAGTTTGAATCAATAAATTAGAAATGGATAGTATTGTCTGAAAGGGTTGGCGAGACCTAGATATTTACTCTGAATATGATAGATATTCATTGTAAAAAAAATGCTCCACCCTCTATATTTCCTTTCTAATATGGCATTGCCATGTTTACAAGGTATTGTTTCCAACTTCGAACTGTCGCCATACTTTTTATGAGATATGGTAGAAGGTGTTGATGCAAGCAGTTAAATGCCTATTGACTACCACCTATAATTGCATCGCAAAAGGAATCCACAGTGTAAAGGTGGAGTGAGTGCACATCAAAATATATTGCTATCTAATAGAAAATTTGATTGACCATACTATCTCTACAAGTAGATGTAATAGTTCTTTCCATGTGTAATCCATGAGAGTGTATATGATGCATAATTCGTTTCATCAAAATATAATGCTATCTAATAGAAAATTTGATTGACCATACTATCTCTACAAGTAGATGTAATAGTTCTTTCCATATGTAATCCATGAGAGTGTATATGATGCATAATTTGTTTCCAATGTGATTGAAGGTATTTGAAGGTGAGGGACAAATAAATATCATATTCTCCAATATTTCATATGGATAATATTCTATAGAGTAATGGTTCTTAATGACCACTTAGAGGATTGGCGTCATGGAAGAAGATGCAATATGGATCTCTAGATGCAGTTTTCTTGAACAATATATATATTCTTTTACTTGTTAATTACCAAATTCCAATTGATATATTCAACCACTTAGATAGCCACCATATACAAAATGTATCTCCCCAAAGTCCTATCTCATGTGGAGGCAGAGTTGCAGATGAAGAAAACCACATATTTGAAATATACGTACTCACATCATGTATTCCATGCAATTGAAAAATAAAATCGTATGCTAATTCGTATTGATAGGACTTTAATGCATCAATGTTTCCATTTTCTAAACAAGCCAAGAAATGATCTATTAATCCGTTGTGCATCTCAGTCGAGGAACAACGAAAGTGCAATAGAACTTGAAATGCATCGAAAAGGAAATCTCTCGGAGCATACGATAATCCATTTAATTTGAAAAGGACATTGTTATGCAATACATGGTCGATGTTGTTATGCATAATGGAGTGTGCATCTATTTGATAACACTCAACATCTATTACTTGCTCCATATTTTAAATTGTGATTTTTAAGATGTTTCTTAGCTATGCTTAGATAATGTGAAAATAGAAAAAAAAGATAACTATAAGTTTGGGAGTGCATACCAATGCTGTCATGTACCCTTCAACCTTTTTCATTTCAAACTCTGTGCTTCATGGTTGCCATAGCATATGACAAATAAAATAAGCTATAGTCAATGCTCAACCATATACAAGAGATAATGCAAATAAAACAATATTATAAACTTGCTAAGTAAAAAGACTCAGTATTTAAGACATAATTTTAGAACTTATTTTATTTGTGCACCTTATAAGCGTAACGATAGTCATTGTATATATCTTTACAATCATATTCATCATTTAATTCCATCCTCACTCTTCACAAATAAAGACTAAACATATATGGAACCACTTGTTGATGTATCCCACTCAGAACACTCACATCGATGGTCTCTAGGATAAACCAAAGGGGAAGAATGAGGTGTTCATGGACCTCTATCACAGGAATGGAACAAACACATAACACAACTTCTCAAATTTTCAATTATATTACAATATGAAGAAGATATTCTAAGATTGGGCACTCAGGCACTCATCGTGAGACAAATCAGTGAAATGTTCATTTAGGTTACAAATAATGATTTCTACAAGACGATGTCCAAATGTGGAAATGGTGGTGGAAGATTCTTTGGAAGACCCAAAGTTCAAAATAAAATTAACAACTATATGTGGTTTTCCTCAGAAAATAAAATCTTTCCGTGTCATAATCTACAAAGAAGGGGATGGAAAGGTGCTTGTAGATGTTTTCTCTGCAATGAAGACTCTACATTCATTTCACAAATCTTTGTGCACTTCCATTTTCCAAAGAACTATGGTATGATGTCGAGGGCATGAAAATGGGAATATGTGATTGGAAAGGGGACAACCTGGAAAATTCACTAAATATATGGTTTCATAAACATAAATATGAGGAGAACATACCATTTCATTTTTTGTATGTCAGTATGGTTGTGAAAGAGGTGGTTTATGTATCGAGCATTGACATGTCTGTGTTCTTTTTGAGGCCACTAGAGATAACTGAATGTGTAGACAACTTCTTCTCTAGCCATACCATGGTTTTAATTTCGGAAGCCTTTTAGGAGATTAACGTTCAMGGGCCTCTTATTTTTAAAATGAAGACGTCGATTAGTTTTGCAAACCGGGATCTAGGTGAATTTAGTGCCCCTACTAAAGTTTTATCATTCTTCCAAATTTTGGAATTCTTCTAACCATAACTAGACATGGTGCCACTTCGGGACTTAGAGATTTTTTKAATGTACGGGCCCGAAGAAGTAGGAGCTCGTGCAATAAATGTAGAATGGCCATCGTGCATGTGGGACTCTGAAAGACAACTAGCTAGACTAATTTAATAAAACAGAAACAATAACCAAAGCTCGGCAGTGCTAAGTGTCCACCATGCTGCAAACCCTGACATGTGTTTAACCATGTTTCATCCACACAAATAATAACCATCTGCGGAAGAGATAAAGTCCTCAAATATGACCATTTCTATAAGCCATTTGTCACCTCAAATATGCCCATTTCTATAAGCCATTTGTCACCTTCCTAAGCTCTTCGTTACCTTACGCACTGCCATTTGTCTTTACACTTTTGTCACTGGATCTGAATTTGTTTTCTACCCTTTAAGCCTACAGTTTATCCCTTTGGTAAACAAAGGAAGTGAAAAGAATGGATTGAAATGGTTGCACAAGAGTGTATTTAGTACCATCCCTCAGTTGATAGAGCGGCTCCCAATGTATGCACAAGAGGGTAAACCAACACCATTCCAACACTGAGCATGTGAAGACGTAAGGTATGGTAAACATAGGAAATGAGCATAGTGGCTTCCAATGGCTGCACAAGAGGGTGATTTAGTACCATCCCTAAGTCGACAGAGCGACATGCAATGTCTACACAAGAGGGTAAACCAACATCATCCCAGCTTCAAGTATGTGAAGATGTAAGGTATGATCTATGCAATAAAATTCATGTTAGTTATTTTAAGAGTTTTTGAATAGTATTGTACTAGTTAAAACCTGTGGACCCTTAGCCTAATTTTCCAGATCCCTTGATTTTCCCAAACCTATTGATAATCCCCTAATCCTGCTATTACACATCTTGTTTGTCAAAAGTCTACTCATTCCCATCCCATAATCTACAAAGAAACCAATGTTCAAACTCCAGTGCCCACTAARAATTTAACTTGCCAACAAAGGAAAAACAATAATTAATGTTTGGACTCGGTCGTTTTCTGTTTTATCTTCATCCTCCTACCAAGATTTGCATCTGAGGTAATACAACTCTTTTTTTTAATGTAACTTACTGAAATATGTCATTGATAAAATGCATAAGTGCCAATAATGTTGTCGAATTTTCTTGCAACTTTCTTAACTTTGTCCCATACATAGCTCATTCTATACCTAGCTACAATTTTCCTCTACATTGAAATTACTAAGTTGAGTTATCAGTTGCCACGGAGCTTCAAGATTACTTCAATTGTGACCTTTTAACATTCACTTTTTAATTTTTACCAATTGACAATTTCGTAAATTCTAACGCCATGTGCTATTACGCCGCCCTTTCACTACCGCAATACGCCTAAATGGCCTTGGCGGTTGAATGGCCTTACGCCGCCCTTTCACTACCGCAATACGCCTAAATGGCCTTGGCGGTTGAATGGCCTGCGTGCTTTTCCATATATTATATTCATATTCTTGGCGGTTGAATGGCCTGCGTGCTTTTTCAGGTAAACCACCGAACACAGTACAATGTTTAATCTTGATTGCTTCCTTGGGAACACTGTATGTGTATTTATTTTTTATGGATATTTTCTTTGTAGGTTTAAATGAACAAGCCCATCCATTTCCTGCTATATATTATGACAGATTGGTGCAGAGATGGATAGTGAATCTACCGGAATGACATTATAAAATCCAGGAACCTGTTAAAGCATCCCAAGTGCAATGAGATCCCACAGTACTTTAATTTATATGATTTTTTGCATGAAAGCTAAATAAATATTGTTTCACCTGTGTACACAGGATTTCAATTCAGTCCCCACACTACTTTAATTTATATAATCGCAAGCGTACACGGGGTTATTCCCTTTTGTGAGGGTTATTCCCTTGTTTATTTCGTCAAACAATATTTTACAAATGATAGTGTTTTATTGCAGGTTACATCAAGATGACGTCGAGAAGCAAGTGGAGTTGGATGTCATTGTGCAGGTGCTGGTTAACATCGATCCGAGGCCTAGAAGCAAATGGAGTTGGACGCCATTCTGTAGGAAGATGGACGATCCTCTTACAGGAGCTTTCTTATATGAGGTTTGTTATAGGCCTGGGCAACCCGATATTTTTTATGTTTTCTCCTTAGAAGTACGGTGAGGGTTAGAGTTCTCAAATTTTTGGCATACCCTTTGTTTTTTTAATGTTTCTTCTTACATATACATCCATTTATGTGTTTAGGGTTTAGGTCATTTATGTTTTGAAAAAATTATTTTATTTTGTAATTTTTTAAAAACAGGATAACCAAGGAAAGAGATTATTTTCGTACTTTATCTTGAAAAAAAAGCACACAACGGCGATCCGAGTGCATTAGTATGAGAAAAAGTTCTGGTACTGAAGTTCTCCTGCGAGTTGGGCACACCGATGGACTGCAATTCACGAGCCTTGATTAATGTGAAAACTAGCATGTGGGCACCCGATCATGGAGGTTCATAGGCAGCCAGATCCTTCCATGGAAAACCTAATATTGCAGCACAAAGAGACAAACATATTCAAGACGGTTACGGCGTGCATCCGATCGATCAGAAATTTGAAGGTCAAAGAAAGAAAGAAACGCAACCATGTTACCTTCATCCTCTGTCGGTGGCAACGAAAGACGCAAATAACCTGCAGAACGTACCAATTAATGATGTTATTATGAAATTATTTAATGGATTCTGCGTACCATATCATCATAAATTTATTCTTTGTTCAGGTGGATTATAGCATACCAGTGCAAATACTCACCTCCACGAGCGTCAGGATCCGTCATAACCTCATTAGGGTTTTGAAAATTATATCATTTATGTTTTGAAAATTTTATTTTATTTTGTAATTTTTTGAAAACATGATAACGATGGAAAGAGATTTATTAATATAAAATAATATTTACATATACTTTTGAAAACTCTATTATTTATATTTTGAAAATTCTATTTTATTTTTATTTTGTAATTTTTTAAAAACATGATAACCAACGAAAAAGATTTATTTATATATAATAATATTTATAATAAACTTAACAATTTTTTGAAAATAGATAAAAAATTTGTTAATATATAATAATAATTATCATGCAATGGTACTTCATATATCACTGCACTGTGCATCTCATTTTTTCTATAAATCAAATTTGACATAACCATTAATGGCCACGACTTGGCTCTAAACTAACAAAGAGTTGGTGGAACATGAACAACTCCATTTATTCTTTCCCATGCCTGCGATGCAAAAGGAAAAAAAAAACATGACATCTTTTGTGGACATAGAATAAATTTTACGATGAAAAACAAATGCTATTTTCGTTAGGGTTTACTTGCCTCACATGATCATGGTATTGGTAGCGTTGGGGCTGTAGGAGATGTTGGGGTTGAAGGTCTGGTTCGGTTTGTTCATCACGGGGACTGCTTTT
>JZKD02S1642520.1:24140-38187 GCA_000966675.3 Picea glauca
TTACGCCGCCCTTTCACTACCGCAATACGCCTAAATGGCCTTGGCGGTTGAATGGCCTGCGTGCTTTTCCATATATTATATTCATATTCTTGGCGGTTGAATGGCCTGCGTGCTTTTTCAGGTAAACCACCGAACACAGTACAATGTTTAATCTTGATTGCTTCCTTGGGAACACTGTATGTGTATTTATTTTTTATGGATATTTTCTTTGTAGGTTTAAATGAACAAGCCCATCCATTTCCTGCTATATATTATGACAGATTGGTGCAGAGATGGATAGTGAATCTACCGGAATGACATTATAAAATCCAGGAACCTGTTAAAGCATCCCAAGTGCAATGAGATCCCACAGTACTTTAATTTATATGATTTTTTGCATGAAAGCTAAATAAATATTGTTTCACCTGTGTACACAGGATTTCAATTCAGTCCCCACACTACTTTAATTTATATAATCGCAAGCGTACACGGGGTTATTCCCTTTTGTGAGGGTTATTCCCTTGTTTATTTCGTCAAACAATATTTTACAAATGATAGTGTTTTATTGCAGGTTACATCAAGATGACGTCGAGAAGCAAGTGGAGTTGGATGTCATTGTGCAGGTGCTGGTTAACATCGATCCGAGGCCTAGAAGCAAATGGAGTTGGACGCCATTCTGTAGGAAGATGGACGATCCTCTTACAGGAGCTTTCTTATATGAGGTTTGTTATAGGCCTGGGCAACCCGATATTTTTTATGTTTTCTCCTTAGAAGTACGGTGAGGGTTAGAGTTCTCAAATTTTTGGCATACCCTTTGTTTTTTTAATGTTTCTTCTTACATATACATCCATTTATGTGTTTAGGGTTTAGGTCATTTATGTTTTGAAAAAATTATTTTATTTTGTAATTTTTTAAAAACAGGATAACCAAGGAAAGAGATTATTTTCGTACTTTATCTTGAAAAAAAAGCACACAACGGCGATCCGAGTGCATTAGTATGAGAAAAAGTTCTGGTACTGAAGTTCTCCTGCGAGTTGGGCACACCGATGGACTGCAATTCACGAGCCTTGATTAATGTGAAAACTAGCATGTGGGCACCCGATCATGGAGGTTCATAGGCAGCCAGATCCTTCCATGGAAAACCTAATATTGCAGCACAAAGAGACAAACATATTCAAGACGGTTACGGCGTGCATCCGATCGATCAGAAATTTGAAGGTCAAAGAAAGAAAGAAACGCAACCATGTTACCTTCATCCTCTGTCGGTGGCAACGAAAGACGCAAATAACCTGCAGAACGTACCAATTAATGATGTTATTATGAAATTATTTAATGGATTCTGCGTACCATATCATCATAAATTTATTCTTTGTTCAGGTGGATTATAGCATACCAGTGCAAATACTCACCTCCACGAGCGTCAGGATCCGTCATAACCTCATTAGGGTTTTGAAAATTATATCATTTATGTTTTGAAAATTTTATTTTATTTTGTAATTTTTTGAAAACATGATAACGATGGAAAGAGATTTATTAATATAAAATAATATTTACATATACTTTTGAAAACTCTATTATTTATATTTTGAAAATTCTATTTTATTTTTATTTTGTAATTTTTTAAAAACATGATAACCAACGAAAAAGATTTATTTATATATAATAATATTTATAATAAACTTAACAATTTTTTGAAAATAGATAAAAAATTTGTTAATATATAATAATAATTATCATGCAATGGTACTTCATATATCACTGCACTGTGCATCTCATTTTTTCTATAAATCAAATTTGACATAACCATTAATGGCCACGACTTGGCTCTAAACTAACAAAGAGTTGGTGGAACATGAACAACTCCATTTATTCTTTCCCATGCCTGCGATGCAAAAGGAAAAAAAAAACATGACATCTTTTGTGGACATAGAATAAATTTTACGATGAAAAACAAATGCTATTTTCGTTAGGGTTTACTTGCCTCACATGATCATGGTATTGGTAGCGTTGGGGCTGTAGGAGATGTTGGGGTTGAAGGTCTGGTTCGGTTTGTTCATCACGGGGACTGCTTTTAGATGTAGTTGATCATCTCACCCTTAAGGGCCTTCTTAAAGCCATCATCTGGTCTGTATAGTGGTCTCATCTCTGTCCAGGCAGCAATAAGGTATGGTATCTTCTGTTGGTCAAGGCCTTATCTATTAACCACTCAATGTAAGGTAATAATAAAATCAGGTATCTCCCGGATATCAGACCTAACTCTTAGAACCTTATATGTATGGGAAGAATAAGGTCTCTCCCTGTGGTCGAGGACTTCTATTTAGCTCGCCTGTCAGGTATGGGATTAATCGCTGGCTGTTTTCCCGCTTAAAGAGAAGGAAGGTAATCTCGGAGAAATCTATCCTTCTTTT
The DNA here is from genome assembly GCA_000966675.3 of Picea glauca. Classification (NCBI taxonomy): domain Eukaryota; kingdom Viridiplantae; phylum Streptophyta; class Pinopsida; order Pinales; family Pinaceae; genus Picea; species Picea glauca. Next base: position 26,528 of record JZKD02S1642520.1, read on the forward strand.
AATCCCCTAAATAGCTTAGTAAGCTGGATCCAGTCTATGGCATAGAGCCTTTAGATCTAGAGCGAGTTACTGATCTGGCACCAGTAGCATCATCAGAAGTACCAATTGCAAATGGTAAGCAGCTAAAGGAACAACCCTTAGCAGTAGCTTAAGGAGTCTCCTACTAACCAGTAATGGAAACACTAAGCCAGCAAAAGATATAGATGCATCATCCCCCAGCATAAGTAGATGAAGTCGTTTTTTTGCTGTAGCAGTCAGCCTAAGCATAGGTGGGGTATCTTCAGTGGATCGAAAGGAGTAACATAGAGTCTTGAATGAAGCACCACTATCAAGAATCCACGTTGAGGAGCATGAGAGTAATATGATGGATGTATACCGACCAATAGTTTGTTATAAAGAGTAAGAGATCCTAATTATAGCTCTTCTATTGATTCCTAATCTAGTACACAGATAGTATTGATTGAGGGACTAAGCCTAACGCTATAGATAAAGGAAGGAGTGTGAAAGCCGTGAGTATGAGAACTTTGTGTTCCTCTACGTGTTGCTGAAGAGTAGAGCTTTTTAGTGAGGTTCCTGTTCCTAGATCTGTTGATCTAGATATTTGAGAACCTAGTTATATAGCTTAGATATTCTAGAGATATGAAAATATGACTAGTATATTAGAATATTTCTATGTTACGCCCATCTTATAAGGGGAATTCCCTATTTGTTTTCAAGTTACAAGCAATCAATTTCGCTTAGTTTCTAAATAGAGAGATATACCTAATAGAAGAGTCTATTCCTACTAGAAGAGTCCTAGATAAGATAGAATACGTAATTGTCGCTGGAGTATCCAAAGTAGTAAGAGGTATACTAAGGGGTTCGAGTAGGTCCATGTCCTATAGCACCACCTAATAGGTATGAGGAGTCCCGGTATAGGAAGCGGTGTATCTTAGAACTAAAGAATAAGCTATATAGTAAGCAGTCTATTCTATAGATAATAAGTAAGCTATTAGTATCCACTCCAAGTAGGTAGAGTCTATCCCTCTTAGTAATAAACCACCCTTCTTCTCTAATGGGAGCACTCTGGAGAATGGACCGGGGATAATACCAGCAGAGTCTCCAAACTAGCATGTAGACTCATTGCATATGAAGTCACATTAAATTCTTTGGAGTACAGGATATATGCGAAGTTCAATCACTAACACAAAATTATTCCAAGTAAGGACCATATTCGAAGTTTTCATTGCATTTGAAACCATTGAGTCACATTAAATTCTTTCACCAATTAAAAATTGTCCAACCGTTCTTCTTTCAACCCGTCCATTTTTGGTATGTGGATTTTTTATAATGGAAATCTAACTCAATTTTTGGTATTTGGATTTTTAAGGAAATTTAACATTATTTTTAAATGTAAAAAATTTAAATAAAATCTTTAATACAAAACCCTAACCTAACTTCAATTCTTTCATGGACCAAAACCTAAACCCTAATTTTTAATAGACCTAAACTACCATTTTTTTCCTTTTTAAAAATAATGAACATTAAGTAGAAAAATTCATATATTTTGATTTATTTTCAGTAATAGAAATATGAAAGAAGTAATTGATTTTAGTCATAAAGTAATTGAAGTATAATGTTGTAAAATTTAACCAATATAGATTAGAAAAATTATTTAGATATTGAGATTTGTTTTTGTATCTATTCTCAAGGTTTGGAGTTTAGTATTTGTGAAGAAATAATAACAAAATTGAGAAAATTTTAAAACTACTTGTAATAATATTCTTGAAATTAGGTGCAATATCTTTATATTACTTTAGTAAAAGTGAGAATTCTTCTAATTGAGAGTATAAAGTTGGAACTCATCATCATTTTCTATCAATATTCTTACAACAAGTATAAATTATTAAATGATTTGCTATCAATATCCTTAGAGCATGTATAAATCAAGTAGATTTACTATCAATGTCCTTAGAACAAGTATAATTTTCATCACCTACAAAGTTCAAATCTAATCAACATATCCTTGTTGTTGCAAGAACATAACCTCGCCATTGCAATGTAATGAACATAGCCTCATCATCGCAATGTGATGACAATATCTAATCATAATAATGTGAAAAACAATGTCCTCTCGTCTCAATGTGATGAACATAGCCCCATCATCACAAAAAATATCCAATTGTCACAATGTGATGCACATACAAATTTTATGTTTATCACATAGCCATACGACATCCAATGAACATACAACATTTATGTTCATCACATAGCTAATTTTTACTTATATATGTTGTTGTTGCAATGTGATGAACATATCCCCATCGCCACAATATCCTCGTCATCATCAATGTGACACAAATATCCAATTGTCATAATGTGATGCAAATATCCTATCCTCACAATCTGACGAACATAGCCCAACCATTGCACTATGACAAACTTAACCATATTGTCACAATGTGAAAAACATAGCCTTATACGATGAACATACAATGTGACGAACATAACCATATTGTCACAATGTGATGAACATAACTATGCTTGATCTTGGTTGACGATGAACATATGGCATTTATGTTAATCACAGAGCTACTTTTTACACAAATTTCATGTCATCGCAATGCGATGAACATAGCTCCATTGTCGCAATATCCCCATCATCATCAATATGTGAAAAACAATATCATGTTGTCGCAAATTTATGAACATGGTATTGTCATCACAATGTGACGCAAATATCCAGTAGATTTACTATCCATACAACATAAGATGAACATATGACATTTATGTTCATCACATAGCCATACAACATTTGTGTTCATTGCATAGCCATATGACATAATATGAACATGCGACATTTATGTTCATCACATATCCCTACGACATAATATGAACATAGGACATTAATGTTCATCACATAGCCAATTTTTACTTATATCTCCTATCATCGCAATGTGATGAACATAGCCCCGTTGTCACAATATCCTCATCATTGTCAATGTGACAACCAATATCTTGTCATGGAAATGTTATGAACATAGCCCCGTGATTACAATGTGAAAGAAATATCCAGTGTTCATAATGTCATACAACTATCTTGTCCTTGCATTACGATGAGTAGAGCTCGACCATTGAACTTTGACGAACTTAATCATATTGTCACAGTGTGACAAACATATCCTTATATGATGAGCATATAATGTGACAAACATAACCATATTGTCACAATGTGGTGAACATAACTATGGTTGACCTTGGTTGACGATGCAGATATGGCATTTATGTTCATCACATAGCTACGTTTTACTTAAATTTCATGTCATCCCAATGCAATGAGCATAGCCCCATTGTTGCAATATCCCCATCGTCATCAATATTTGACAAAAAATATCATATCATCACAATGTTATGTACATAGCCCCGTCATTGCAATGTGACACAAAAATCAGTTCATTATAATGCGATGCAAATATACCAAGTTGGGTCATAATGTGACAAACAATGTCCTCTCGTCACAATGTGATGCACATAGCCCCGTCGTCACAATAAATGTCTTGTTGTCTCAATGTGATGAACACATGAAATTTATGTTCTCACAAAACCATACAAAATACAATGAACATACGACATTTATGTTCATCACATAGCCACTTTTTACTTAAATGTCCTATCGTTGCAATGTGATGACCATAGTTGTGTCATTGTCGATATGTGACAAACAACACCCTGTCATTGCAATATTATGAACATTTCCCTGTTGTCACAATGTGACACAAATATCCAATTTTCATAATGTGATGAAAATACCTTATACTCATAATGTGACGAACATTGCCCGACCATTGCACTATGACAAAATTAACCATATTGTCACAATGCGACGGACATAGCCTTATACAATGAACATACAATGTGACAGACATAACCATATTGTTTCAATGTGATGAGAATAACTATGGTTGACCTTAGTTGACGATGGAAATATGACATTTATGTTCATCACATACTCACTTTTTACTTAAACGTTGTGTTTTCGCAATGCGATGAACATACTCGGATCATCACAATATCCCTGTCGTTGTCAATTTTTGACAAAAACTATCTTATTTTCCCAATGTTATGAAGATAGCCCCGTCGTCGCAATGTGACAAAAATATCCAGTCTTCATTATGTCATGCAAATATCTTGTCCTCGTAATGTGATGAACATCACCCCGCCATCACATAGTGAGGGACATAACCATATTGTCACATGTGATGAACATAGCCTTATACGATGAATATACCATGTGACGAAGATAACTATATTGTTGTGATGTGGCGAATATTAGTATGGTTGACATTGGTTTACCATGACCGTGGTTTATTGTGATTGACCATGGTTGAAAATGGTTAACCATGTTAGAAAGTTGTTTTCCATAGATGACCATGGCTAGCCATAGCCATATTGTTGCAATGTGACAAACATAACCATATTGTTGCAATGTGACGAACATAATATCATCGTCACAATATGTTGAACATAACCATATTGTCTCAATGTGATGAGCATAGCCTCCTTATCACATTGTAATGAACATATCGTCATCGTCACAATGTGATGAAAATATTATGTCGTCATAATGTGACAAACAATGTCTTATCATCACAATTTGATGATCATAGCCATGTTGTCAAAATCAATGTCATTTCATTGCAATGTGATGAACATACAACATTTATGTTCATCACATAGCCACCTTTTACTTATATATCCCGTTGTCAAAATGTAATGAACATAGCCCCCTCGTTGCAATATCCTCATCATCATCAACATGCGATAAACAATATCTTTTCATCACAATGTTGTCAACATAGTCCAATCGTCGCAATGCAATGCAAATATTTGTGTCACATAATGTGACACAAATACCCTATCATCCCAATGTGATGAACTTAGCCCTTTCGTCATACCGTGACAACAGTAACCATATTGTCACAATGTGATGAACATATTCTTGTCATGGTTATGTCATGAACATAGTGTCATCGTCACAATGTGATGCAAATATCCAATAATTATAGTTATGACCATAAGAAACTATAATCATGGTTAGCCATTATAAACCAAGATCATTTTCAATAAATGTATAAATACTTTAAAAATGTATTATTAATATCTTATTAGTTTATTAATGTGTTTATTAAGGTATTACTACTTTAATAATGTATTTATTAATATATTATTACTTTAACAATGTATTAATTAATGTATTATTAGCTTATTAATGTGTTTATTAAGGTATTATTACTTTAATAATGTATTTATTAATCTATTATTACTTTAACAATGTATTAATTACATTATGCATTAATGTATTAATACTATAATTTATAAATTAATACATTGTAATACTATATTGTTATTGTATTAATATCTTAATAATGCTTTACTAAATGTCTCCGAGGACATCGGTGACAGAGTGTGTTGTTAAGCCACTCCGTGATGTTAAAGTCACCGGTTCGAAACCTGCGGGGACAAAAAATCCAACCATGTTAAGGGTTGGTGTGGCTGAGGCCGGGTGCGATCCCCGGGTAATTTTGACGGCTTAGATGCCCCTGAGTCGGGGTTTCTCAAGCCACAGGTTAATCACGTAGCCAATAGTTTCCGCACAAATTAACAAAAAAAAAAAAAAATGCTTTACTAAATACATTAAGTTAACTTAATGTATTACTACTTTATTATTATTAATGTATTATTAATGTTGTCTTTATTAGTGTGTTATATAAATTAATAATGTATTAATTAATTAATATATTTAATAATGTGTTAATTTATTTATTTATTAATATATTAATAATGTGTTAATGTATTTATTTATTAATCTATTAATAATGTGTTAATATATTCATTTATTATTATATTAATGATGTGTTAATGTGTTAATGTGACAAACATAATCATATTGTCCCAATGTGATGAGAATAACTATGGTTGACCTTAGTTGACAACGAAAATACGACAATTATGTTCATCACATACTCTCTTTTTACATAAACTTTATGTTGTCGCAATGCGATGAACATACTTGCATCGTCACAATATCCCTGTTGTTGTTAGCCATTGTAAACCATGATCATTTTCAATAAATGTATAGATACTTTAATAATGTATTATTAGTTTATTAATGTATTTATTAAGGTATCAATACTTTAGTAATCTATTTATTAATGTATTATTACTTTAACAATGTATTAATTAATGCATTATGAGTTTATTAATGTGTTTATTAAGGTAGTATTACTTTAATAATGTATTTATTAATGTATTATTATTTTAACAATGTATTAATTACATTATGTATTAATGTATTAATACTTAAATTTATAAATTAATACATTATAATATTAATGTATTAATATATTAATAATGCTTTACTATATGTATTAATATTAAATGTATTAATTGTATAAATGTATTAAATACATTAATGTATTTAATATATTAATGTATTAATGTTATTTTAAGCATGTTGTAGTTAACTAGTAACAATCATTTTTATGTAAAAAATGGTTGATATAAATGGATTGACGTTTTTAATTGAAAAAGGTGGAAAATGAAATCGATTGACGTATATCAACCACTGATTGTTAATAATATATCCTATTTCTTAACAAACAAATGTTTTCGATAATTCTCAAGGGATTTTCATGACAGATCACGATGGAATTATGGGCTGGACCTTGAGTGCAGCGATATTGGAGATGATGAAGTAGAATGTTATTGAGGTTAGTATTGCCTGCTTAGGCTGACGTATATGGAGACTTTGCCTTCACATAACTCTTGGTGGTGTAAGTGTTAACGGTTGAGAAAATTCAAGAGAAAACGACGTCATTAAAGAAGGAAAAAAAAAAAACGAAGAAATTATGTGCCTGTCGATTCGCTTTTGCAGAAAACGTTGCGGTGAATGCTTTTGAAAGACTGATCAAAACCATTGCCAAAACAACCTGATGAGGAAGCAGTACGAAAAGTGAGGAGACTCTAAATTAGTAATATATATATATATATATATATATATATATATATATATATATATACACATATACGTTTAATGCATATTGCTAAATTAAATATAAAAAGTAACTCAGTAATATACCTAAAAGTTATAATGTAAATGCAATAAACCCTAAGGTGTTCTTTGATAAATTGGTGATACCATTGTGGTGTCGAACTCGTCTCGAGTGAACTGGTGAAGTCTTAAGTATTTGGAGTGTAGCTTCTTCTCATGGATTCTGAATAAGAACAAGACTGCATGGCAACATAGGTTATGCACGAATTTAGAATACTTAGAAAAGGTTGTAAATTTAAAAAATATATTAAAATTCAAAAGTATAATGTTTGATTTAGAAAAAACGATGAGATTTATATTTAACTATTTTATTAAAATGCACTTAAAGCAATATCCATCACTATAATAATATAATAAAACAAAAAATTGTATATTTAAAACAATATTGATCATTATAATAAAAGTTGTACATCTAAATCAATATCAATCACTATAATAAAAGTTGTACATCTACATTCAATACTATATATAGAAATATGATATTCTTCCTATGTAAGCTCTTACACTAAAATAATGATCTTGCCTCCTATGTAATTCCTCTTGTTAGTCATGATAGCTTGGCTTGATAGTTAAGCTAACCTCGTATTTTGGGTGGGTGGGCCATGATGATGGACCATGATGAAAGGTCAAACGCCTTCAATAATTTAAAAAGATTATTATTATTAGAATACATATACGTACATTATTAAATTTGACTTTTTTAATATTGTAAGACCAATTACTAAGTTCTAATCAATGTTAATATTTCTAAATTTCTTTCTTCCATAAAACATAAAACATAACTTTGAGTTTAAAAAATACATTAAAAATAATCTTTTGATATAATCTTTTAAAAAATACATTAAAAATAATTTTTTTTTATAATTTTTTTTTTTTTTTTTTTGGAGTGAGAGTGGGGTCAATGCCATGCATTACATTATATAAGCAAGCCCATAGTTTAAGCCGGTACAAAAAGATATAAAATAGCTTCAAAACTCATGAAAAAGACGCAAAAGCTTTATTACATCTAAACTTTGTCCAGGAAAACTTAAACTACATGGTAAAACCACTTCTAGCTGAGTAAAATTCAGGAAAAAAATCCTTTGCAATTATAATCTTTGAAGGAGGTTTTTTCCCATAAATCAAGGATTAAGCCTACCACACAAAAAGATTAAACCTACTAGACAAGAACATGTTTAATCAAAATATGTCTAGACGATAATCAAAATTCGTCTAGGCTAGCCACGATTAAACCTACCACACAAAAAGATTAAACCTACTAGAAAGAACATGTTTAATCAAAATTTGTCTATTATATTCAAAATTCGTCTAGACTAACCAAACGCTTCTGAATAACAAATTCTTTGAAGTAAGAATAGTGTGTAGTCTGTCGAGCTTATCCACGATACTTCTTTTAGAAAACAACAAAGTCTATTATTGACTTATTTAAATTACCTTCCCTCATCCCTCTAAACATGTCCACAAGTTATCGGAAAAAAAAATAACACTTGAGAAATGGCCATATCCAAAATAAGAGCGGAGGACCAAATCTTCAATGCCACGCAATACTCTCCACTGATACAGAAAACAAAGAATTAAAGGCAAAAACACATAATTCATTTCCATTTAAACAAGAAACGAGATAATGTCACGGAGAAAACTAGAAATCTCGAGAATTAAAAGAAAAATAAAACGATTTACCAGCTCCTTCCCCGGCCCGATGGATGCATATTTAGAACTACTTTTCTTTCAGGGAATGCTTCTGTAGAACACACAAAATTTCCCCTTTTCATTTTCTTGTCTATTTTTGGTATTTAATGTATTAATGTATTTAATACATTAATGTATTAATGTATTTATTGTATTAATGTATTTAATACATTAATATATTAATATTATTTCAGGCATGTTAATCGTCAACTAACAACAACCACTTTTATGTAAAAAGTGGTTGATATATGCGAAAGGTGAAAAATGATACATCACTTTTTACATAAAAATGGTTGATACTAATATATCCTATTGCTTAACAAACAAATGTTTTCAACTATTCTGAAGGGATTTTCAGGACAAATCACGATGAAATTATAGGCTGGACCTTGAGTGCAGCGATATTGGAGATGATGATGAAGAATGTTATTGAGGTTAGTATTGTCTGCTTCGGCTGATGTATATGGAGACTTTTCCTTCACATAACTCTTTCTTAGAATAGGAGAAACATCAATTTTATTTTTATTTTTTTGTGGTGTAAGTGTCAACGGTTGAGAAAGTTCAAGAAAAAACGACGTAATTAAAGAAGGAAAAAAAACGAAGAAATTATGTGCCTGTCGTTTCGCTTTTGCAGAAAATGTTGCAGTGAATGCTTTTGAAAGACTGATCGAAACCATTGCCAAAACGACCTGATGAGGAATCAGTACACAATGTGAGGAGACTCTAAATTAGTAATAAGTATATATATATATATATAGACACGTTTCATGCATATTGCTAAATTAAATATAAAAAATAACTGAGTAATATACCTAAAAGTTATAATGTAAATGCAATAAACCCTAAGGTGTTCTTTGATAAATTCTTTATACCATTGCAGTGTCGAACTCGTCTTGAGTAAACTGGTGAAGTCTTAAGTATTTGGAGTGTAGCTTCGTGGGATTCTAATCTCTTCATATTTGAATTACATTGAAAATAGTATTGCCTTAGCAATAGGAAGATATCTAATGTTGTATGAAAATGTATGTAAGATTTATATTCTCTTGGATTGTAACAACCATATATTTCTAAACATCATTAAGTTTCATAAACATTTTATTACGTAAACTGAAACAATAACTTCTTATCATAATAGTGATTCTTATAACAACAACTTCAGTAACTTAGATTTATCAATAAATACTGATTTCATGGCAGAAAGAAATAAATACATAACTTAACAAAGCACCTGGTTCTGATGCTAATTTCCGTTGCCTCTGTGCCTCGCTGCTGCCTTCTTGCTTCCTACTACTAGATCAACCCTGCCACAAATAGGAAAATAACTGCCCAAAACTACTGTCCTCCCTGCCAACTAGGAAAACTACCTAGCTCGAGGATATCTACGAATATCCTCGCCCTCCGTGCCCAAAACCTCCAGCAACTTAGTGCCTCCCCTGATCAAAAGCCACAGTGCCCAACTCTGTGCTCACCGCAAGTCCAAAAGTCCTCAGAAAATCTCTCCTCTATCAAAATCCTCCCATCCACCTTCCCCTTTCCCTTATTCCTCCTTCGCCGACTCATGCAGTTACTCCTCCAACCACCCTCCATGCCTGTCCCTTCTCCCCCTTAAATGTTTTATCTTCTCGAGATTTATAGGCTCCCTCTCTGCATATGCAACCATTTTTTTAACATTTTTCATTGATCTTTTAAATTTATTTCTCAGGTCATTAAATGTGATCTGCAGTGAGAGTATTACTTAATTAATCACAATTATTCTCTTTAATTAATTTTACTTTATCATCTTTAAATATTTATTTAACTAGGGTCGTTACATACACCCACCCTTCAAGAAACTTCGTCCTGAAGTTTAAGGTATTTGATGGTACAAAGGAAAAGAGCATGGTTCACACATTCACAACAAGTAACTGACATTATCAGTAAGTAAGTCAAGAAAACTCATACATACTAGTGTATATATACAAGAAATGCATGTGTAGCTAGTACATGCAAATCTCGTGCACATACTAATAATCAAACTGTCATCCTTGAATAATTTAGGTATGCATTCAATCCAATCAGCGAGACTAGTCTTTTATAAAAGACAACAATCAATTAATTGTGTGAGAAATTGTTTAATTACAATTATCCGGTTCAATAATTTATTTTAAACAACTCTGGTTTAGTTTCATAATAATGAATATTCATATATACACATTTATTTATTATTATTTTTTTTTTTAGAAGGGACGACATCGAATTCCACCACAAGACAGATCTCCATATAGTCTCAACTATTCTACTCATCCTTCCTACATAACCTACTTCCAACTCCATTCCTATCCATCCTCTGCTAGACTATATTGGAGCGTCAACTATATTGACCTAACTCCAAATAGAACCCGTAAGTGGAAGTGTCACTATCTCGACCAAGCTTCCCTAGCAGGCAACTGGCAGTCATCATCACACGTCTTGGGGAGCATGAACTAGCACCGTCCTCCCATGAATTTAGGTTTTGGAGGATACACGGTGGGAAATGTCTCCACCCCTCCTAACAGAACCAGGGTCAACACCCTACAATGGAGGATACACGGTGGGAAATGCCTCCACCCTGTTGGTTGTGGAGCCTGATTATCTTCCTGATGCAAAGGTCCTTGCTTTCAACCGAGTCTATACCCCATGAAGTATTTACACCCCAGAAGTATGTACACTCTTCCACGCGGGGGAGTGTAGAGGGGGGGTACACCCTCTGCGGGGTCCGGGGGGTCTGGGGGCAAGCGGGCCCCCAGTGGGGGTTCGGGGGCAAAGCCCCCGAAGCAAAAATTTCCTTATAAAAGTATATTGTAATTTCATTGTAAATCTGGACCGTTCATTATAAGGTCGCAGATCTAACGGTAGAGATTAT